>JACXSJ010002370.1:0-47091 GCA_014851325.1 Pentalonia nigronervosa | reverse complement strand
TGAATTTTTTTTAATAATATATTATATTAATTTTGTACTGATACTTGATTTTCTTCACTGGCGGAGTTTACATGTACTCAATTTTACCTGAGTTTTTTTTCTGGCGGAGTTTACATGTACCCAATTTTACCTGGTCTTTTTTTCTGGCGGAGTTTACACTAAAAAAAGGTACTTGTGGCGGAGTTTACATGCGCCCAGTTTTAAAATTACCTATAAATTCAACCAACAATAGATAATTGTTTTTAATAGCATTAACTAATAGTTTAACTTGGACATTGAAGATATTAATGTACACGAAGTAATGTAAATTAGTAATTACTTACAATGAGTAATTTGAAAATTTATAAATGCTTGGTCTTTTAAATAGCGATGCGACTAACAGAGGGGGGATGCTAATACCTAATAATTAAATTATTTGGTGATGTATATTAATCTGTATAATAATAATAATTAATATAGTATTATATTTTAAATAGTAATTAATAATTAAAATATTTAACTTATCTTCTATAGTTCTATCTATAAAAAAAAATATTCTAATTAATAATTACCTCTCCATGATTTTGTAATGTAAGAATCTTGTGATTTGTGAACGATCGCCGGTCAACGATAAAAAGAAGAATTTATACTAAAATTTAAAAGAAATAATATGAAATTAGTACGTAGAATCGACAATAATAATTGTCTACGGGTAACAACATTATCGATTGGCAATTTGTTACGTAAAATTAACTATTACTAGCTATAATATAAAAATAAATGTCAAATGTCTAAATTAAACAATAACTGATATAATCGATTATTCGAGACTCGAGTAAATAAAATATAGACAGTAGAGTCTATATATAATTCAATAGACTATGCGACTCCATATTTTCATAATCAATGTTAAAAATAAATGTTATTATTATGTTCATTGTGTAGTGGGTACAATTTAATTTAAGAAATCATATCAAGAATCCACATATTCGTACATTTATTATAATAGGTACCATTGGTATTATATAAAACGTACAAATATATAAGTTTACATGTATAAAAGTTAAAAATAATAATATTATTATTTATAATGCCTTAATAATTATTAAAATATATAATATACGTATACAAATTTTTAGTCAGTATTAGGTCAGGCCATGGCCTGACTGGCCTGACCCGTAGTTTCGCCTATGTTCCTATATATCTACTAAAACGACTAAACATTGATTAATATATATTATATTTATAGATAATTAGGTACACATTAGGTAGTTATATGTCTATTACCGACATATGTATGCATGATAAATAAAAATGATAAAACGATCATTATGAATAGTCATTAGTAAGTATTGAGTTTACATGGTCCTATCTACCTTAATATCAAATATCAATATACTTAATAATATATCAAGACAATCTCTGCCTAGAATCGTTTTTTGGTATGTAATAAATGATTTATTGAATTCAAAATTCACACATCTATTGGTCATTAGTCACCTAGGTACTCAATGAAGAAATACACTTGAAATTTATAAAATAGTATACAAAAAAATGCAGAAGATCTTGATTGATTTTATTTTTAGTTAATACTTAATAAATGATTTTTTAAAATTAAATTTTACAAATAATACAGGTACATTGGTCATTGATATTAGTTAATTATTATTATTTCAATACTTATGTCCTATTGACAATAAAGTAAATAGTTTTAATTTTTTTAGTTTACCTACAGTAGGTATCTACCTATTTGACTTGAGATAAGCCACTTCAAGATTATTCAAATTTTTTAAGTTTAGATAGATGATGTGGGGACTACAGTTTAAGACTGTTTCAACAATATAGGTTACACAGTTGTATAAAAGTACTGGCTTGTAATTTTCACCATGTAGATAAAATGTATATAAGGTTTAACATACATTTACTTAATATAGTTGAAGTTTTAATTATGTCATCAATACTAATGTATTTATAATCAATATTTAAGATGTTTAAGTTTTAATCAAAACCCTAGCACTCTAATGGTCCAATTTTATTTTTAAGCTAAATTGTGTCTTAATTAGTTTTTATAATTAATAATACTAATCTTAATTTTGTCTTCTTTTTTAAAAAGTTTGATTAAATATTTTTAGCCCACCATGTCTTTGTATACAACAAACATACAAATAAAACAATATATTATATTATTTTATCATGATGACTGTATAAATAAACATTTATTACCTATATCCATGATTCAATTTTCCTCATAAAAAAGACAAATATAATAAAATACCTTGTTCAAATATTTAATACGTAAAGAATAAATAGCTATTCAAATATATTTATTATTATTTATTATACCCATATTTTTTTTAACAAATAAAACACAAAACAATAATTTTCTAATTTTTAATTTATAAACAAGATAACAAAATAATTTAATAGATAATTAAAATCTTATTAGTTATAACAGCCAATTTGAACTATAAAATTTGTAAAAAAAAAAATAATAATAATAAATCAACTTCCCATTAAAAATTTATTATTCTACATATTCTTTGGTAAACAAAATATAAAAAATGTTTCATAAAGAACCCAGTTTTTCATTTTGCTAAAAATAATTTAATTTTTAAATAAATGAGTTAACTATTAGATATATTGTTTAATGTAAAATTTGGTTTCAGCAGGACAGTACCACTTGCCATACTCATCTGTCTAACACAATTGCATGGCTTTGTGAAAAGTTTTACAGTAGATTATATTCCATTGTGAGGATTAGCAATAGACACCAAGAATTAATGATTTAATCCTGTATGACACTTCTCTTTGGAGTTTTATTAATCACAGGTTAATAAAAACAAACAGTGATTTTCAATGGATCTCAAGCAAGAAATTTAACAAATCATTAGTAAACTCAATGGCATGACTCTGAAAACACGATTAAGAATTTTACTAAATTCTAGTTACTTCAGTGATTACTGGCCAAACAAGTAAATGGGATATGCCTAATATATGATGTGTTTCATATTTAATTCTCAACAAGTGAAACAAAATATATAAATAATTACTACATTATTTTTAAAAAATTTAAATAATTTATAGCAAAATTAAAAACTACATTTTTTATGGACCTTTACATTGGTATGCTAATAATGTAGATATATTTAGTTAAAATTATAATTAAAATAAAATTAATGTAATAAAAATATTACATTTTATTTACATTATATATAAAACTATATTTAAAAAGATAGTATTTCATTGCCAACTGGGATCATAATTGTTCCATTCTTTAATAGGTGTTAAATAAACTCTTCTATTATCATAAGTGAAACTAATTATGCCTTTATACGCAGTTCTTGGTACACCGCTTTTGAAATCATCCATTAGACCAAATAGTTTCGTTAATGATTTCAAGTTATTCTTAGTATAATAGATAATTCTCACAGGATCACTGTGGCCAATTTGCTTATTTTTTAGTTCATTAATACTGACAAGTGGTGCTCTATACACCATTTCTACAAAATTATTATCATATTCATTTTTTAATAAATAGGTTAAATTTAATTTGGTAAAATCAACTGGTAATTCATTCAAGTATATATATTTTAAATGTTTTTCATAAAAAAGGCCATTGCTAACACCTATTTTTCCAAATGTTTTTGTTCTGGATAGTTCAGGTCTTATACATGATCTGCCTTTTCTTTGGTCAGGATGTCTCATCCAATCATCCCAATAACTATGAGGCCATTTATGCATTAACTCTATCCATATTTTACGTGTTAACATCCAACCAAGTCCTGGAAAAAAATCTGTCCGATATAATAGCTTTGGATCATTTCTATCAATCAAGGCAAATTTTCCATTATCATTCCAAGCAGAAACGCACCATAAAGTTTCATCTTTTTGAAGAATTGGTAATGTAGCTCTAAAATATTCATAAAAATCAGGAGCTACATCCAAGTCATCTTCGACAATTATTGCAGTTCCATAATTATATGTGTTAAAAACTTGATTAAGTGCCCATTTATAGTGTCTAGATATTTTGAAATAGCCACTAAATTTTTTCTCTTTAGATGGTACTTTAATTTCTTTTTGATCAGGTTGATGTATATGAATTAATTCTCTGCCAAAACTTTTTATAACTTGTGATGTTCTTTCATGTATACAGTCTTGAGATACAATAATAGGAAAATCATCTTTTGATTTGCGATATTTTAGTAATTTGTTTATGCACCTTGATATAGATGGACGATTACAAGCAATTACTAAAATAGCAATACTTGATGAATTGGACAAATTGTGTTTGTTAAATTGATAACTATCTTCGTGGCTTGAATAATTTAACTGTTTAATATTTTCACGTATTATATTATGTGTTTCTACTTCAATTTTTAAACGCAACTCAAAATCATCCAAATTTTCATCAAGATAATTATTAGATTTAGCAATGAAATTATCATTAAGTATAAAATGATTGATACCAAGCCACACAAATATACTGAACAAAACTAATGCTACAAACCGATTTTTTTTCATAGTAGCATATAATAACTAAATGGTGAATTTTAATTTAATTATCAATAGAATTTGTGTCATAACATTCAAAATCATGTTTCAATGATGATTTTCCAGCTATCTGAATTTTAATACAAATATAATTTTTTCTTGTTAATAAAATATAGATACTTGAAATCTGAAAAAAAAGTATTTTTATTAAACATTTTCAATAATGTAGTCAATTAATAGTTAATTATCAAAGTGTATTACAAAGATTTAACATTTAATAAGTAACATGTTTGCAGTTCACCAGTAAGCCATAAAAATATGAAACCATTATTTATATAGGCTAAATATATTTTTAATGATAGTAAAAGTGAACAGAAATTTATGTTTCAAAAATAGTATAAATAAAATAATGATCATTAATATTTAATTTAGGTACATTAGTTCAAGTACATAACATTAGTCATAGATTACACACAAACTCACACCAAACATGATCAAGATATTTTATTTGAAATTATTATAAATAAAATTGCTATTGTCAAATGTATATGAATAATATTCAATTCAATTTTAAAACTTATCAAATACAAAATAAAAACACTGAATATAACACTTTATATTTTTGACAATATAAATTTATAGTATTATGTTCTATATTAGGTACTTTAAATTTAATGATGAAAAAAAATAATGAACAATATCAAGAATTCTCAAGAATATTTGAAGCCATAAATTAGATTAGTTGCTAGTTGAGTTCACAAGCTAGCAGTCTCCGACATGGCGGGTCAATCCAATATTGTAACATTCAAATAGAGTATAAAAATAAATATGAACTATGTCAAATTTGTTTCATTTTGCTAGAAATGGTGTGCAAAGATAATCAGAAAATGTGAATGGGTTATCGTTATACTATGAGACAAGTCTCATTATTCATATTTTTGAATAATCGTTATTAACACTGCTATCGACTTTGCGTTATTGACTACCACAAAATTGTTATTGTGGTTAGTATTTTTTGGTGTAATATTATTTAAAAATGACTAAATAATGTTGTCAGTATATATAATTTTTTATTTTTTCAACATGTCACCAACTTAAAGTCTTATGCCCTACCACTAATTTAATATTATATTAAAATTTATAATTTGTATTTTTATTTATCACTGGGATAAATATAATAAATCTTTAATTATTTTAGTTATTAAAATATTATAAAAAAATAATAATAATAATATAATATTATAGTCTTGGTATTTATTTAGCTACCTAATTATATTTTGTGATGTTAATACCCACAATTGAATATAATCTTAAAAGTATTAACTTAAACAGAATTCTAGAAATTGAAATGGATTAAATATTATTTGGAGTAGGATATGATTAAATTATCCTCAGTTTATAAAATGCATTAAGAGGATGCAAATAGATTTAATTTAATTATGAAAATAAACTTAATGATTTTATTGTTAAATTTGTACTTAGGTTTAATTACATTGAATTGCATAGGTAGCAGCAATGATGAAGTACAATAAATTAACATAATCTATAAACTTACAAAAATGTATATAATATATAATAAATAATACTAAAATATTATACTATTATAAGTTGTATACTATGGTAGGCATTGAAGTGCATATTACGCTTCATATTATATTAAAAAGCTGCTAGTATAAAAATACAAATTGTATACTTACATCAGTCCAAATGTGAGTATTGATTATAAATTATAAGATTGTTGTCATAATTGCACAATAAAAAATATATTGATGTAGATATCTTGCAACATAATATACAGAAACCTGTAAATAAATTAATTTATTACTAAAATATAAATCAATAATGATGAAAAATTAAAAAAGTTTATGTTTTTGTATTTTAGTACAAATAGAATCATAATCAAAATAATTATAAAAGTTATTAGTATATACCTAAATTTATAATTTGTATGGACATGCATGTTAAAAACTTTTTTTATTTCTAGTTTGAAGAAGCTGATAACATTATTGTGTAATGAAATAAGTATTAGTGGGGCAGCTGTCCCGAA
This sequence comes from Pentalonia nigronervosa, assembly GCA_014851325.1. NCBI lineage: Eukaryota > Metazoa > Arthropoda > Insecta > Hemiptera > Aphididae > Pentalonia > Pentalonia nigronervosa. Next base: position 40,574 of record JACXSJ010002370.1, on the reverse strand, counting down.
AGATTATTTTATTATTATTTTTTATTTTAAGGGAGATATTTTTCCAAATTTCTAAGCAACCAAGAGCATAGGTAATCAATTTGACTTAAAAACTTAGCTATGCTACTGTATAGCTACAAACTATAGGTTAGTGCAAATACCAAATTCTGTATAATGGAACAAATCAAGGACAATTTAATGAATGTATTTTAGTTTTAGATAAAAGTAAAGAAAGTACAAAAAATTGATTTTTAGTCATAGTTTGAAGTGTAATTGAAACATTTTAATTTTGAAGGTATAGATAAGCAGTAGACAACTTGTAAATGAATAATTTAAATACAACAAATTAAGATAAAGAATTTTTCTATACATAAGTTTGAGCATAGCACATTAGCATTGTACATTTAGTAACAGCCATTGGGCAATTAGTTTATAGGTAATGAATAATGCTTATCTAAAAATAATTCAAGATAACAGAGATTAATATTTAAATTTAATTAACTATTTAATATGATTTAATGACTACAAGGATTAAATACCCCAAAAAACATTACAAACAATAGTATTTAAAAATAAAAGATTGATTGTTATTTTTTGACAAAATAAAACTATAAATATGCATTAAAATTGATCAATAAAAAATGAAAATTTAAATTAGAAATTACAATTGTTAATAGAATAAATAAAATATTAAAATATTAGAATAATTAATAATTTTCTTAAAGTAGATATAAAATATTTGTTCATATAGGGTCCATACAAACCAGACTTTTAACAATGGTTACCATGTTGTTCTAAGTGTGGTTGCCAGTTAAAAAGTATAACAGGGCCAATAAACTGATTGGCTGTCAAAAAACGTTACTGTACATAATCTAACTCTATACATAAAAAAAAGTGACAATACATGCTAGCCAGTAAAATTTGGTTGTCTAGACCCAATATAGTTTATTTTATCTTATTAGCAAATTAATCAGTAAGCTAAGTAACCGATTATAGTTGATACAAAGAATATCAATAGATAATCACGATAAGGAAAACATTATCCAAATATATTAATGAGACTCGATGATCAATAGACATTAATGCTGGTATTAGAAAAAAAGTTAATATTCCAACAATTAAATAGATAAATAATCAAAGACATAATAATTTTGGAAATATTTACATAATAGGATTTTTTTCTAAGTAAAATTGTACTGTTAAAATATGAGTAACATGCCTTGTCGTATGCTATAATTAAATGATTGTAAATAACATATTATTTTTAAATGAATTTATGATTTCAATGAGGTAAAGACAATTATAAAAGGAATCTAGGAATAAACATAATAATATATTTTCAATTAAGTTATTGCAAAAGTTAGTAACATGCAAGAGATTGACGAATGCCAGAACAAACTTGATGTTGTAACAATAATAAACGAGAGAATTGTAAATACGAAGCTTTTCTATCTGATTAGAAACGAGAAACAGAATTTGAGAGGGTGGACAGTAAACAACATACCTAAATTCTAGGCATAGAGAATTTCACGTATTCGCCACTACAAAATCCAACCGTCGAATCGTGTAGGAGAGCTTCATATTATCGGCTCGGCGAACACGTATCCGTGACGTTATAACATTGTGCGATGTGAATGTGTGCAGAAACAGTTGTAGTCCAACTGCCAGGATAGAGCGTACGACGACGGACGGTGGTATTCGTTAGTTTGCCGATGAAACAGTTGGCGTACATTAATTTTAACCAGTATGACGGTTACAGCGCATGTACAGGTCAGGAAACGATTGGTCCAGTAAAAAAAAATAGTTATGAATACTAAACAAATGACTAAAATAACGATCATCTATAATATGAATCGTGTAATTCATTTATTAGCCCGTTCGAACGATCCGGACGTTATCACACAATTATTAATTATTATTATTATTATCATCTATCGTTATGGCCTACTATAATGAATATTATTATTGTTGTTATTTAAATTATATATATTATCATACGCGGCGTGATAACGGACGATAAGCAGTGATCCGCACCGCTGCTAAACTTAGGTGGCGTTGCGTTTCTCGACCATCGGTGAATCGTTGGTGATGGTTGTCGGTTTGCACACCAGCTGTGTCGCAGTCTCCTCGTTACCCGAAGCGCGGTCCGCGCATCAACTTCGAATATCGTGGTTACGCGACGTCGGCTCAACGAACCAGTTTACCAGAGTCCACTTTACGGTGTCTAACGCGACCGTGGTTCTGTTATACTCCGACTCCAGTGGGCTCGCGGTTGCCGGTCCGCCGATTCAGATTCAATTTAGATTTCAGATTTCAGTTTTCCCGCGACCTTCGTATGGTGCATTTGATTTTGCTCCTGCGCGTGTATTTTGTGCGCTGCTCCCATGCGTATCTTCGCCGCTCCGACGTCCTGTTCGTCAATATTATAACATTTTAATATTATATCGTTACGGCATTTGATCATGGTCGATCTTTACGTATATTTTGTAACGCTGGTGTTGGCCATCAACATTTCTGCGCATTCGGATTTGCAAAATGATACCATTCGTTTGGAATGCAACGAAAGATGCCATTTGCAGGTAAAATAAATCGTCCGTGTTTACCTGGGATTTTTCGATTTTAATTAAACATTTGTTGACTAGGTATTAGGTACCGATTAATGTGGACATTTGTTTTTCCATAAGTATTACAACTAAGCGATAAATATTTCTCGGAAAGGATGTAACTAAGATATTACAATATTCTTTGGGCATCGGTATTAAGCAAATCTATAAATAAACATTTTTTTTTTCTTAACAATTTTGACTAAAAATCACCTAACTATTTATCGTACAGAATTATATTAGCTTACTTATATGCTTATTTATCTTGCTTTGAGTTAGAAGTGCAAGAATACATTAAGTTTATTTTATTTTAAAATATTATTTATACCAGGTACTCCCATCTTGCTGTTGTTTTGTCATTTAAAATAGCGATAAGAGCTTAACGTTATTTTAACTCTTTAGAATAATATGTAATTTTAATGTAAAATAATCACCATACATAATAATAGACGTCTTTAAATATCAGTGAAAATGTCTACATTCCATGATGCACCTAACCACTATAAATCATAAAAATTATTTTATTAAATTTTAATCAAAGCGATACTTTTTACTGACACCTACTTAAACGTAAAATCATTTATAATTAAACTTAAATGCTGTAGGTAGATGACTTAACCTGAATAATTCTGAATTATTATTTACAAATTTGAACAACAATTTTTAATGATTTATAAACCGTTAACTGATGGCAAAAGTAGATATGATTATTATGGAAAAATATTCAACGTATCTATTGGGTGTATTCAATCGGTATTTTGTAATTATAATGAATAAATTGTTGTACTAATATTAAAATATATTTGACTCCAAATCCTGATTGGACCACTAGGTACCTAAGAAATAAAACTAATTACCTATTTAATAACTTATATTAATTCTAAACAGAAAAGTGCAAGACGTTTTTATTTACACAATTTTTCAAAACTAAAATTGAGAAGGCTCAACACCCGTTTTTTCTTTCTTTCTCTAAATCATTCAAAAATAAAAGTATTAATTACTAATTTGAAGAATTGACAAAATAGTACAATCATTTTTTTTTCAGTTTTGCGCTGTTTTTTTTTTTTTTTTATTGTGTTTAAGCTTTATACCTAATGTTAAAGTTTTTAGTTTATACACCACGTAGGTGGCTAATAAATTATATATGTAATATTTCCACTAATAAGTATGACCCAAAATATAAATAACGTTAAATTAGATTATGCATTTTGATTTTTGGATGAAGAAATTTAATTTATCATTACGTAATAGAGTAATTTTGGTCAAAAACGAGTCAATGTATAGAAAATATAAAGATATTTATTTATTTTGTTTCACGTTGTATTTCTACTAAATTCGTTTTTTTATGTGTAAATTATTGTGAAAACAAATAATCAAGTGGATAATATAATATTCTTATAATCTTATAATAATGTGGAATACAAGGTTAAATATATTTACAGATTTGTATTCTTTTGAATATTCGTTTGATGTAATATTTTATATCTAGAAATAATTGGTCCATATTGGTATATATGCCTATTGGTGTAAAATTGAAAAGTTAAAAATGATACAGGTATTAAGGTCAGGTAATGAAGGAAGAATGTTTTTTTTAATATTCATAAATGTAGATAAGACACTAATATTTGTTTATAACTAATGAGTGAAATTAATAATTAATAAATCTTTAATGCGTGTAAATGAAATTATTGTTGTTTTACCGTTATTCTAAATAAATAATTGACCACTATTTATTACGATAAGCGGACCACAAATATAATCAGAATTTAGAGTTTAGTACGGTACTACTAGTAGGTAATATCGAATTCCACTTTGAAAATAGGTTTATTATGGTTTGTCTTTTGTCAATAATATTCTATTACTATTATTAACTTCTGTTCAAATTATTAATTTGTTGGTTAAAATATTATTTGTATCGATTTAATTAAAAGTATATTATCTACGCGTTTGAAATCGTACTAATCATACTTCATAGGTTCTAAATGTAATATTGTACTATATAATTTTATTTTATTGATATTTATATTAAAATTATCAATTAGTTAAAATGTATTTAACATTTTCATAATATTACTAGTTTAGATATAATTAATTTTACTTCGTACATTCTGTACAATTTTTGTACTCATTGTCTAAACAATAGAAATAGATATTTTCATATGTAACCTGCATTTTTCTTTAGATTAAACGGAACACATGATGGCTCCTGTAATTAAAATTAATGGTTTGAACTTATAGAGGTTATCAATGAAACTGAACAACTTTTTAATGCTATTTTGGAAGATATATACCTAAGATTAAAAACTTGGTGTTAATGAACATAAACATGTTAATTGTTTTTTTAAATAAGTAATACCATTTAGAGCAATTATTACAATTTGCATTCAAATATGGTTAAAAATATTATATTATTATAGTCTCTCTGTAGATGTACATTTCCTGGCCATAAAGTTTACAAATTAATTAAAGCAATTTAGTACGCTGACGTGATGAAACATTTTTGTTAAACCATTTCTATACATTGTCCCTCTTAAGCTGATAATATTTATATATTTGCATATGCATATAAATTTATACTTTATATTTTGTGTTAATTATAGTTGTATATGTTTAAGTACGTATAATATGCATATTTATTTTATAGAATATATCTATTTTATCATTAATATATTGTAGGAAGGTATTAAGAGGACAATATTTATATATCTGCATGTGCATATAAATTTATACTTTATATTTTGTGTTAATTATAGTTGTATATGTTTAAGTACGTATAATATGTATATTTATTTTATAGAATATATCTATTTTATCATTAATATATTGTAGGAAGGTATTAAGAGGACAATACACCCGTATGTATTGTCTCTTTCTTACAAACGTACAACATAGCACATTTGCTTGCGTTCAGTAGAACCGATTGTGTGTAGTTAGTTTTAATATTAGAGTGAATTGACCTTATTATCAAACTTAAAGGTAAGAACATTTTCTGTATTCCCTCTTCGGTTATTGCGATGTTTTAATTTTCAAACCAACTATAAGTATGTAAAATATTAAAGCATAAAAATATTTATAACTAACTTAAAAATTAAAATATAAAAAGCCGACGAAAGAACACATATGCTTCTTACCTATAAGTTTAAGAATAGGTCAATTCAATCTGATATTAAATCTAACTACACATAATCGGTTCTACTGAAAAGCAAAATTGTCAAGTTGTACGTTTATAAGAAGGAGACAACACATGCGGGTGGTAGCATCCTTTATTAATGAAATAAAATTGTTGTTTATACCTAAATAGTTATATTGGTTTTACAACATATGAAAATAATTAAAGAAATAATAAGTAGGTATTTCTTAATATAAACAATTATTGCTTATAATGAATTAATGAATTGACTTATTCTACTTGGTACTTATTATCAAACTAATGGGTAATAATATTTATCTGTGTATGTATCTTAATTATTTTACAAAATTTAAATTTTTAAGTGAATTATGAACGTTTTATTGTAATATTTTACATACGCAATTAACACTCAATTAAGATCTAAAATATCGAAAAAAGCTGACTAAATCCCAGATAATGTTCTTACCTTAAAGATTTATAAACAGGCCAATTAACTCTTACATTAAAACTAATAACATACGATCAATTCTAATGAACGCAAATTTGGTTCAAGCCGTACGTGAGACATAGCAACACATGCATGGGTAGCGCGTCCTTTTATTTGTCTTGGTAAATCTAAATTAGTAAAGTTATTTTGACTTGTAGATTATTTTATTATTAAATTGAAATTAACTTATTTTATTGCTGGAATTTTATTTTTGTATACATTGCGTCCTTTTGTATTTATCAATTGCAGGCCATCTAATGCGAATATCGATCAATTATTTTGTTATTAAATATGACCTTATGAGCTATTATAATTATAGTACACATTGCTCCTAATATAGTATAGGCAGTAATATAGTTTAGGTATATTGCTACCAAACGTATTTTAATTATTTTTAATTGTTAAGTATTGAAAAATATTGCTATAAAATTGGTGTTTTAAATGTTTATGTATTTTTTTTAAATCATAAATCGTTGATATAGAATTTATTAATTAAATAATTATGTTATAAAAAATAGGTACTTAATATTTAAATGATAGGTACAATTTATTATTATAGTTTTGCTAATTTGAATTTATATATATTGTTATATTACACTATTATTCAGTTAGGTATTCACATAATATAATAACTGAACTGTTTTTGTAAATATTTTAATCAATCGTGATAGTATTTGATTAAAAAATAATAATAAATTTAAAAATTACTAAACAATCGACTAATTGTATTCAAAAGTATTTTTATTTAGTAGTAAGTATCGATAACAAAATGCTATGCTATACGATTGTGTTGATAAATAGTAGTAGTAATGATCTTAATTCAAAAGTAGTAAAACTATTCTATACCTACCTAACAAGTAAATAATAACTAACAGTGTTCATCCAGACGGTTATTACTAAAGGCAGTTAACATGTCTACAGGGGCGAACAGGATGTCCGCTTATTTCACTCGCAGGTAGATAATGAACATTTATTCAACCACCTGTTCAAAAATGTGATTATTTGATGTTTCTTTGGGCACTTGTTTTAACGGAAAAAACTTCTCACGCGTATTTGTTTCATTTAGGTTTTTTTTTTTTTTTGAAACAATTCCGTTGTACTTATTTATTTATTTTTTTTTTTTTGATTGTATTTAATTTAATTTTTGCATTTTATTGCAGACCAAGAAAACGATTTTTTATTACCTAATTATTATTAATTATCACGCTTAAAAAATATACTCTTATGGTCTTTTTTGTTTTAGAATTGTGATCTCTTTAGTTAGTAATTTAACAAGTTCTGTAGGGTTCTATCAATGGATAGCTTCCTTCATTAAGTTAATATCAATCGTTATATTATTGTGTACAAGTGAAATCATACTTATTGTGTCATTTTTAAATAGGTACAGATTGTATAAGTTAGTTTTCTAAAAAAAAGAATCCATTACGTCAATACATTAATTTATGATATTAGTATGTAGGTAGTGTTTAGTATTAAATAAAATATAACTTCTACCATTTTTACATTAGTGTAACGAGTAGTTTTGAAATTAATAAAAACATATATTAGTGAAATTACAAAATCATATAATAATATTTACTAACAAAGTATATATACCAGCATAAAGTTGGTTGATAAAATTGTATAAAGTTGTAGTTTGAACTCTAGCTATACCATAATTTAATATTATACAGAGTGTTCGCCATATTTATTCTTACACATTTTGCCTATCTACTTTAGTGATATACACTGTACATATTTAATTGATTTATTTGTTTAATTTTAATTTACCATCTAATACATACAAACAGTAGGTTCGCCAAAAACAAAAATAAAAATGTTAAACATTTATTAATTTATGATAATAAACGATAATAATTTTCTACACATACATTTTTTAATACATAATATAATAGAGTTAAGTATTAATCAACTAGCAGATAAAATAGGAATAAATGTTGAGCAAAAACCAAAATGGAAAATATTATGATACATTACATTTTATTGTGATTAAAAACTTATTTTAATTTTATCAGTCATTTGTTTTTTTTTTTTTTTTTTGATACTTATAGGGCTATAGATGAACAAATATAATCAATTATTTATGTAGAATGCAATTTTGTGAATTTCATCAATTTTATTTAAATAAGGAAACTTCTTTTTAACAAATGGCATGCTCTAATTATAGTTGTAACTATACTAATTAATTTAATTTAATTTTTTTTTCTAGAATGAAACTACAAATCATGGAGGACTTTTATGTAATTCTGAATGTATAGTAAATCAGGTAATATTTATGTATACATTTTATAGGTACTTATTTTCATATAATAAATAACAACTTCCACTTTATACGAATTATTTTCGTTTCTATTAATTATTGGATCTATTTGATATCATTTTGCAAAATGTATTTATTTATGTACTAGAATTTCAAAAGCTGAAAAAATATCTCCCTGAGAATATATTTTTTTTATATCCGGTGTTTACATGTGCACTATTTATGGCTTTCCTGTCGCGCGAATGTATAATACCTAATACCTATATATTATTCATAATGTGGTCAGGCGTAAAATGATTTTTTTAACTATGGCATTTATATGCAGAAACCCTAAAAATAATTTAAATTACAATGTTTAGGGGTTTTAAAATAAAACACGTATTAATTTCTATAGTTTATATTTATTAATGTTTCCACTGGATTTCGTTTAAACTCTACAAAAAATCTATTAGAATATTATATATTAAGGAATAAGTATTCGTTTGTTAATTTAACACATTAGTACTAAATATTTTCATAGGAAACTTTTCAACCGGATACAGTTTAATTTGTAGGAATTTTGTAAAAATCTAAACGTCAGGTGGTGATTTGATGGGCGGGATATGAAGGGCGCTACGGAAGTTCACTTGACCGCTCACAAACAAACCACTGAATAATATGATGAACTGTGTATTAATGCGTAGATCCTTTTTCGTGTTAATATTTCTATTAAATCTGTAAAACATTGTCCTATACTATGTATGTATCTTATAAAAATATTGAAATAATATAATAGGTACTATTGATTTAGTAGCTTGTTTGATTCTATAATTTTAATTTTTATTTTAAATGTGTTGTTTTACACTTTATCAATTGGAGTAAAGTAATATTATTTACTATAAAATAAGTTTTATACAGAATAATGATGAAAATTATTATTTTGCCACAGTTAATGGCTAGGAAAAGTACTAAACTATGAACAACGTAATTTATAGACTTAAGTATTATACACATTACATACAGAATAAATGTCATCTATTTTACGGTATACATCCGGTTTCCTCGTGACCAAAATGTGAATAATATTATTAAATACATCTACATTGAAAATTCAGTGAGTAATATTTGATTTTATATTCCAAGTATTATAGATAATATTGTCATAATTAATTGTATTCATATATTATGTTGTGTAAAAACGTTTATTAAATTTTATATGTAGGTAAATTGTATGTTTAGGTAACATACACCTATATTGATTTATAACTGAATATGGGATATAAAGATGAGTTTTGCATTTTTTTTTTTACTTGTAACTTATGAAAGATGGTTTATTCATAACAAATTTGTGCTGCAGATGATTCCAGCTGTTAATTGTTAAAAACTTACATTAGGATATTAATTAAATAATTCAGATTTACACTATAATATTATTGTTATATGTAGAGCTCAACATTAGTTAAAACAAAAAAACAAACATAAGTAACACTCTAACATAAAAAAAAAAAAACGCAAAAAAAAACAAAATACTAATATTAGTTAGTTTTTTTTTTATTTTTTATTTAGTTTTTCAAAATTAGTTAAATGATGCTTGTTTATTTGATAACATATTCGTTTCATATGTACTTATGTATTTTATATCAGAATAAAAAATTTTTATTTTGCATTTTTTTAGAGTATTTTAGAGTTTTAAAAGCATTTAACCTTACAGTTAGATTTTAAATTTTATTTTCAGATGTTTACTTTAAAAAGTAACTTTGAAGTATTAACAAGGTTTTTACCCTATCAAATATTATTACAATGGGACCTCGATAAGTCGAAATAAATTATGTTCTCGTGCGAAAATTTTTGTAAATTATCGACCTGCTTAATAAGTAAAAAAAATTTTATTTCTCTTGAATTTTGACTTATCAAGAATAAACTATAATCGTAATTATTTTAAACGGATCTGTATGACTTAAAAATCGAGATTGCGAGTGGTGAAGAAAGATTAAATGAGAATATATATTTTTCAGATAATGAAATTACTAAAACTTTTTAAAATATAATAAAAATTATTTTTTGATTCAAAACAAAACTTTTATAATAAAAAAATTATGTGCATTATTTTGAATTTTTAGGGCATTAAATTTCCAGCCCTAGTTTTGTTATGCTGTATAGTTTTAGAATAAATTATTGTGAGTGGTTTGTTTTTCAAAAAATGTGTAGTTAGGTAACAGTTAAAATCAGCAAAATTTAATCGTCAAGTTATTATTATGCGTAATTATTTTGCAGTACAGAATAATTGAATCAAGTGGCCAGGGTACTTGTACACATTTCGCTGCGAACAAATATTTATTGAACGTTTCCTGTCTTGTTGCAGACAATAGGAGTTAATTGTAATTTATATAAAACCATAATCCTTAGTTCATACGTGAAGAAAATGAATCTTTGTATATTTCATACCTCACAGATAAAAATAATTCACATTTGACATTATTTTTACTTATTTACATATTCCAAATTGATTGGCTTTACTAGTCAAGGTAAAATGTGTAAACAATATGTGTGCTAATTACTTTTTTGGTCTAATAATGTAAGCATAATTTCATATATAATAAATTTATGTAGTGCTGTACATTTTTTATAACAAAAATTTCACGTTTTTATATAGTGGATATTTAGCCAAGTTGAACAGTCTCTCCTCACCGCTATTAACATCATATGATACCTATATCAAAATAAACGCAATTTTATATTTTGAATTTGTTGTATTTAAAAAAATCCATGAAACATCGCAGATAACAAATAACAAGTATTAAATATTAATTAAATGTTAATAATAGTAGATATAATTTCAATACAACTAATTGTAAAGTGTGGACAATTTAACGTCGTTATAGATAGATATTTAAAATTCCTATTAGGTACTTGAAAATATTTATATTCTCAAAGCAAAAAACATTTTTTTTTTCGAAACCGAGTGCTTACATTTTATATACCTATCTAGTTGTATTTCATGACCTTCAAAATATTGAATAGTTATAAACTTATAACTTACCATATCATGTACCATCGCAAATAATAAATCAATTGTATTACCTGTGTACATTTAATAACTAATATGGCTCTTTTTAAGTTTATTCTAGTATATTAGTTCAACACAAATGTTTGTGTTTTGTGTAATAAAGAAGTGTGATCAGTACATTTAATAATAATTATTGCTACTAAACAAAGTCAAATTGATATGAAGGGGCTCTCGACCCGCATTTGTGGATTGACGAATAAGTAACCCTGACTATTATTTTATCGAATTAAAACATTGTTAGGGTCCCGGATGATGTACCGTGTGAATTGCTGTGGATCTGGTCATCATCGTTTAATTTAAATAAAAACAAAAATTAATTTTTATTTATTACTGCCTTATTTTATTTTGCCATCAGTTAAAAATTGAACTAATACATTAATTTTGTCTGAGTGACGATAAGCATTATTATTTGAAAAATTGTTATTTTCATTAATCATTATTAAGAACATAAAGTTATTATGTTATTTAATCAATAATTTCAAAATCTGTAGTGTATCAAGTTAAATATTATTTTGTTTGACCTTACAATATGTTTACGCTATTAAATGTTGAGTTGATTTTTTTTTATTCATTCATATTTTAAAAACTTAAGAGTTAAAACATCCATATTCCATATTTAAGTTGAATCTGTTTATAAACTTTAATATATAATATAAAGTATTGTAGTATGTCAATATGTATGGAATATAGAACTAAATACTAATAACTATTAATATATTATGTATTTATATTTTATATTGTTAGTTGTAATTTTATATAATTTTTTAATCGTATCTTCTAATATCACAGTTAAATGCATAATGTCATCTTTAATGACATAATATTTTCTCCTAATGTACTTATATTTATTCTAATAAATATTTCGATTATTATAATATACAATTTTACGAGTGCCTTGTATATGTGTATACTTTGTTCTGCGTTTTATTATAGGTGGAAATGGATATTTACGATTTACCACTCATAAAACGGGTGACAATTAGCCGCCGGTACACGATAACCGATAAATACTGAAACCGCTGTTTCATTGATACAAAAAAAATATGGTGTGACATATGGATCTATGATCCATCAATATTCAATAGTTAATTTTGACTAAAGATTCTCTACTTTTATAATTTGCAAGAACCTTTGGTAACCTCACTTGGGAGTGTGAGTCATCGCGATTTTTGATAGGATAATGGAGATAAACTCCAGATGACTATTGACTAGTAATTAATTATAATATATCTATTTTATATCTATAATCGTGATGTGAATTGACAAATCATCGTATTAAAATCCATCATCCATGTAATATTTGTATACTCGTATCACTATCAGTTTTCTATAAATTGTTCATTTGTTGGAATTTCTCCAACTGAAAAACAGTGACTATAAATAAATAATAATAATATGCCTACAAGTTATGACTATCATGTGCTCATATACAACAGTATAAGGTATAAATCTACTTTTACTAGATACCTATTTTTTTCGAAATTTTTTTTTCTACCAATACTTATTTTAGTAAGTATGCTAAATTCAAAAATGTTGAAAAAAAATGACTGTTCAAAAGTTATTTATATTAAGTACGTAGGTTAACTATATGTTAGGTCACTTGTTAGGTTTCCTGTTATGTTAGTTTAGGTCTACAATCCCCCCCTTCCATCAGATTCCGGAGGTAGCTTTATCCCAGGTTGAGTGTTTTTACCCCCGCGGGGTTTGGAGACTGAGCCACCAAATTTGCTTAAATTGTTGTGTATTTAAGCTGTATACTGTTCTATCGACACTCAAATTGCAATAACTTTTAAACGGAGAGTTTCTCCAAATTTTTTTAAACATTTTAAAACACGTATTTTAGGAAGGATGTCTAATGAAGTAGATTTGTCCCTAATTTCGTGAAATTTTAATATTTTTAATCTAATATATATATATATGATTATTAACAAACCTAAAACCTAATGTAAATTTAGTGTATGCTTTCTACTGCATAATAATCTTATATTAATATTTTTTGTCAATGATTATCGATCTTTTTATATCTTAAAATCAGTATAGAAGTCACATGTCACATCAGTGATTGTATGAAAAGTTATTAAACATTTAATGAATCTCATTATTTAGTTAAAAATTCCCTAAAAATGATTTAATTTTAGTGTACCATTAAATTTAATTTAATTATGTAATTTCATTAATCTTCCAGGTTATGCGTGGATATGATTATTAAATATATTTGTATATTTGTATGTTTTGTAAAAAATCATATTCATTTTCTATACCTTTTATCAAAAACTCAAAACAATTGTTTATAAAACTATATTAAAGTGAGGAGGAGGAGGTAGGACAAACATAAATTTTTAATTATGTTAAAAAACTTAATAAAAAGTTTTAAACATTAACAAAAATAATTAAATAAATATTGTATTAAGAAAAGTTGTTTAAAAAAGTTGCATAGAAATATATTTAAATATTAAAAAACTCTTTTTTTCTATCCACAATATTAGTTAATTAAATAAATTACTATGCAATGTAACATTCTAATTTATAAATAAACTAATAAGTAGGCGTGCATTTAGAAAATTTGAGCCCCGGGGTAATATTATTTTGCCGCCCACTTACACTCCCAACCCAAAAAAAAAAAAAAATTAATTAAAAGTACAGTTTATATAAATTTATTAAATAAATAAATGATTATGAAAAATTATATAACACTTAGAATTTTTTTTGGGCTTGTTTGGTAGTTAACATTTTTATAATTCAGTTTTGTAGTTATATCATTTTCAATATTTAGGACTGCTAATGTATTTAAATTTTGCTCTTTTAATATTTGATCTTAAATATGTTTTTAATCCTTTTATTGCGAAAAAAACCATTCGGCGAATAATTACTACACGGTGCACTTAATAATAACATAATTACGTAATAACAATGTAATAAGTATAAATATCAGAAAAAATTGTTATTATTGATAAAAAAAAAACTAGCTTTTGCTGGATATTTTTCTGCATTTATCAATTTCTATTTTTTATGTGCGATTTAAAGTGAACGTTTTTGGAAAAAGAGCTTCCCAAATCATCCACATACATTTCTTGAAAACAATTTGCCTGATCTTAAATGTCTATGCTATTCAATTTTTTCAATAGAAAGAAATAGTACAATAGTATAAAACAACTTGTCATAGGCTATTTTTCTTTTTTCTAATTCATTTTTGCAGCACCAAACTATGTTATCTGTATTCTTACTACCCCGCATTGATCAGAATAGATTTCAGTTTATACAATACAGTCTGTTCACAGAATAGATTAAAATGTAATTTAATCTTTTCTATGGTCTGTTGTCTGTATTTATATGATTATATCATAATAAATTATCTAAAATGGTTTAACGACCAATTTCGTATGCCTATACTTTAAACATAACATATTATGTTCAACTTATTTCTGTAATTGGTACCTAGTAGTTAACATTAGCTTAGTAAAAATTATAAAATTAGACATTTCTTTATTAAAAACATACAATATAGTATACAAAATAAGTAGCTATTATGTATAGATTGTTTTATGTTTTAATAAATAAATAAAAAAGAAATTGCTGCCGGGGGCAGTTGCCCCTATTTTTTCCTTCTCCAAAATGTGCACCTGCTCCCTACTAATAAGTTACCTTACATGTTTTGATATTTTATTATAACTTATAACTAGGGCTTGAGACTTGTTGCACTAAATGATCGAAATATGCAGCTAATTTTTAATTTTATTTTTGAAAAAAATATATAAAACTTATTAAAATTGTAGAAATAAAAAACTCGAAAATTCTAAATGGGTATACATGTACATAATAAAAATAATTTATACACGGGTTTATTAATTTGGATATTATTCATTGATTAATACGAACACTGTTGCATGTTTTGGCATTTTTGAAATTGTGAAATAAAACAACTTAATTAAAAAAAAAAAAAAATTGTGTACTGTGGGTTTAGAAATAACGAATAACGTGATATGTCAAAACCTTTATATACGAACACGTATACTGATTTTCATTTCTTTGTACAATCAATAGAATCTCAATGTCATAATGTTCTACCACAATAATACAATTTTCGATAATATAGTTGATTATTATTCAATAAATAGACTCGTAAAAACTTAAAATACCTAAATGTAATTTATTTTAAGAAATATTTTAAAATTTTATCCAAATACGATTTTTTGACAATTTTATATACATAATAATAAAAAAAAAATGCTAAACATGCATACACGTGTTAAAAATTAATTTTTCCAAAAATATGACGAAATATGCAAATTCAAACTTCGTATTTAATTTCATCCATTTCATAAAACATATTAACAGCCTACCTAGAATAATCTACTTATGACCACTACAAAAAAATATGCAAATGCAAGAAGTCCCAAACCCCTACCTATATACACAAAACCACTGCACTTCCAGAAAATTTGTCGCCCTCTCTCTAATAATAATGTTATACATTTTTGATTTCTATTGAATCTATTGTATTTATAATCACTATTTTGAATTAACTAATAATTGTTCTTACATTTATAATTAAATATATTTTTTTTTGTCTTTCAGTGTATTAGAGGATGTGCTTTATGGAACGAGGCACTTACTAGTAACTGTTCGAAAGTTTGTGTGAGTTAATGTACATTTAATTAAATAATTTCATACTAAAAACTTTTAAGAATTATATTGAGACATTTTTTTAAAAACTTAAAATATATTACAGGACAAGTTTAATGCAAATTACATATCTCCAAGCAAATTATATTGTATTGCAGGATGTAATGATGCTATTACTTTATACTTTCAAAGACTCCAATGTATGTTTTATAATATTTACTTTGTAAATATTTTATCAATTTTAATATTAATTCTGATATAATATATTTAGTTGAAATTGGTCCTTTACCATCCCCAACATTAGTACCAGATTCTCTATTTGATAAATCTCTTAAGCTCCAATGGAAGGGTGTAAGGAGGAGAAATTTCAAATACAGAGTTCAATGGAAATTAGAAAATAGTCAAGGAAATTGGCAATATTGTCAAAAAGAAACATGGAACAATGACTCAATTATACAATTGGACAATCTTCGGCCTTATACAAATTATCAAGTACCTATTAATTCATTTTATATAATTATATATACCTATAGACATTTATTAAGAATGTCTGATGATTTATATTTAATACTATTAATTAGTTTTATTCTCTTATATATTCTTTATAAAAAAGTGTTTATTATAAATTATAATTAATTTAACTTATTGCTTTTATTTATTTAATTTGTCATCAATACATATGCACCTAATTATTATTTATTTTTTATTTTTTAGTTTCGTGTGGTGTTACTGTTGACATGGTCTGGACTAATGCAGTTAGTGGTTTCTGAATCAAGTGTGGTAATCAGCACACATCCCAGCAAAGTACCACCTTCAATGACACCAGAAATTGTGAGAGCAATTCCTGCAGATTCTAGTATATCAGTTACATGGGCAGCTATTCCCTTTCCTTTAGCCCCAATCCTATCCTATCATTTAACCATCCAAGAGCCTACAAAAGAGTACACCATCTTCAAGGTCAGAACATAATATTGTGTACATACAATTTCTCTTTTGCTTAATTTGTTCTTCTTCACCAAAATGCATGGTTTTCAAAGCACAAATCAATATTATTTTTATTTAATTTATTAAAAAATAAATATAATATATTTTACAGTTAATTCTGTCAAAATGAATAATTACTATACTATTATAATATACATTGTTTTATAATTGTTATTGTATTTCAAAAGTAAGTTTAAATTTGCTTTGTGTCATTAATGGAAATACTGATACATATTATATTGTAATATTTATGGATATTTTAAATTCCGAGTGATGTGTGAGTAACAACATATTGGCTTAACAATGAAGTGTTTTTCTTTTTTTTATTAATTTATTTTTGTGCATTGCCTTTTAAAACAGTAAAACAAACTCCAATTTTTCACTTTGAGAATGATTTCATGGAGAAATACTTTTTAAAATAATCTATAAAACCTAAAAAAAAAACTTGAATATTTACACAATACTATAATTGATTTTCTAATTTGTTGTATTTTTAAAATGATTACTTAAAATATTAAAATTTTCTAGATAAAATATAAATTTCAAAATATTTTGGTTTTTTTATTTGACAAGTGACCTTTTTAAGTTTTATTAAAATTCATGTCAATGAACTTTGATAAATTCAAAAAAATGCAAGATTTAATAAGTTGTACTTAAAGCAATTCTAAATTATCAAAAATGCATCAGAACCCATTTTTATATGAGCGTTTTAAATTAAGTTTCAATAAAATTAATTTAAATCATGATAAATGGCTTTTTATTTTATAGTTAAAATGTCATCAACTTTTTAATTTTAATAGCTAAGGCTTGACTATTTATTTAAAAGTTCCTCATAAATTGTAGGTACTTCTAGTAATTAAAAAATATCTAATATACATAGGCACAACATTTTTTTATAGGAATTTGAAGTTCAAATTTTGACAAAATTTGTTATTTAAATAAAAAATAATGAATTTTCCTTAAATTATCTGTATAATAGAATTGTATAGACTTATATTTAGACCTATCTCTGTTTTAATTTAAACTATTTACCACAACAACCGTAGTATTGACTTCAATAATATATATTTATGTTTTTGGCAAAAATTAGTTCAGCTTATCAGATTATTAATAGAAAAATAAATTACTTATAGTCATATAAATAAATTATAAAATATCCTTAGAAATAGTCATACTGAGATTCATTCAGTTTCCACTCAGAATCGTTTTATTGTTGAATTCAAATAATAACACATATCCATTGCAGTGACATATTCAATGACAAATTATATTTAAATCTTACTATAGAGTTGAACGACTTTCATGTTGTTCTTATATTTAACTAATAGCTCAGAATGTGATATTTGGAATTTCTAATATCTTTAACCTTTCACTTTTTGTTTTAGCACAAATTGTATAGTAATATTCTATGCTTTTAATTATTCTTTGCCCATGTTAATTAATAAATAATTGAATGTCTTATTGTATTATAATTTATAACTTTTTAATGCATTATTAAGTATCAAATATTTTATTTATAACTAATTATCTGTTTTTCTATTAATTTGATTTATATATTTTCCTTAAATTAACATTCTATAACATTTAACACTTCTCTTCAAATTAATTCTCATTAATTTTTATTGTATTATTTCTTTATGATGTTTTATATTTATTAAATGTATGATACTATTTAGGAAATATTGACTGGTAAAGAAAATGAAACTGAAAATTTTTATATGTTTCGTAATTTGGAATCTGCAAAAAATTATTCTATTTCACTTGCTGCTAGAAATGAATATGGTGTTGGACCAATAACCAATGTCTTTGTCAAAACCCTCCCTACATCAATGAGTAAATGATATTCTATTCATTAATGTGATTTATAATTTAAAATATTTCAAAGACTCATATTGTGTAATATTTATTATTTTTTTTTCAGTAAAATATACTCCTGAACCTGTACACTTATTCCTTGTATCGAATCATAATATATTTGTAAAAACTAAAGAAATGATGGATACACCTATAAGTGTTTATTTCACAAATCAAACAATCAATGGTATGAATAGTATTAACAATTGTTATATCTTTTATTTATGTTATGAACTAAAATAAAACTTTATCTTAGGTATATCAATTAATATACATACAAATACTACTTATATTTTGGATTCCTCTGGTTATTTACTGTCATTATCAAATAACAATATAAATATTTTATTTACAACTGAAAGAGAAATATTAATGGACGTTACTATTGACTGGCTTAATAATCACCTTTATATTTTAATGTCATCAATAACAAACAAAAATACCATTATGTATAATATAAAAAAATTTGATTTAGAACAAAAAAAAATAGAAGAAATAGTTTCTGGATTAGATTCTAAACCATTCCAAATAGAAGTGGATCCTTGCAATGGGTAATTATTTTGATTAATTATAAAAAGTGTATATTTATTATTATATTTGTTTAATCTTATTAAAATTAGATATTTATTCTGGACTACAAAATTGGGTTTATATCGTTTGGATTTAACTAAAAAAATAAAAAACGAAATGTCAAGCATGCTAATATTACAAAACAAAGATATTGGTCCATTTGTTATAGATTATTTAAAGTTTTGTTTGTTGGTCTTATTCCAAAAGAATAACACAATAATGTCTGTTTCTTTAGATGGGTAAGTTTTTAAATCATAATGTACTAATAATAATAATTACCTGATGTGGATATATGTTTTTCAATTAATTCTGTGGTGGCCAACATTTTGCTTTTCTTATATTTTATTCACAAAATTTAAAATTTTACACAAATTCTAAACAATTTTGAAATTATTTTTATTTTTGACAATAAATATAACAAAAATATTACAATATTTTATTAAATATAATAAGTATGTATTGGGTGATTGTAAATTCTACCAATTTGTGGGTAGTTGATTTTAGGGTTGGATTTATAACATGTAAATTCCACTGATACCTTTTTTTACCTAAATAAAACATGCTAACTCATCTAATAGCAAAACTTACTAATTATAACTGATTTTTATTTTATATTAACTAACTAGTGATCATTAATGATAATTATATATATATATATTTTTTATTTATTTTATATTTTTAGAGCTTTTGTTTAATAATACATTTTTCTTGATTTATTTGCATATTATTTTAGTTTTGCTAATTACAATTTTATATTTAAAAAATCATTACTCTTTTTAAAAGCATCTTTAAATCTAAATATTATATAGATAATATCAGTTTAGAAATGAAACTATAGTGCTTAATTTTGTCTGTATATTGTCATCATGTGAAAGCTTATTCTTTATTTGGTTCATACTAGCATTGCATTTTTCTTTGCTGTTTACCGCTTACCTATAATTCATAACTAAATTTATTTAATTAAAACAATTAATATACTTTTATGTAATTGCTAATATTATTATTAAAATTTATTAAATATTGACTATAATATTTTGGTGTTTTACAGTCAAGATATAATAGATATTAGAAATAATACAATAACAGCCTTATTTAATGATGCAATAACTTTATCATATGTTAATGGATCATTTTATTGGTCAAATGGTTCAGTATTGATGGGAGAAGACTATTTTATTAATGAACAAAAATACTATCAAAATATATATCCGACTATGAATTTTTCCTACAATTTAATATTATCTAATTTTACTGACCAACAACCAATACCGTTTCCAAGAAATCCACCTCAATCTTTACAAGCAATCTCTACATCTAATAAACTGAAAGCTACCTGGCAGGTTCCACATTTATTAGGTGGACAGGGTAAATACAAATTGATTCATATTTTAACAAATATTTACAATATGAAATATACTATAATTTAAATTATGTACATTTTTAGGGCGTAGTTCATGGCAAGGGTGGTCATATTTTTTCTCGATATCGTATGAAAATGAAACAAATTGGAAAGATATTGAGACTAATAAAACAGAAATCATAATCGACTCATTAACACCTAGTACAAATTATGTAATAAGAGTAGCTGCTTATTCTTCCTCTGGACAAGGACCTTGGTCTTCAGAGTTTGTAGTAAAAACATTAAATCACAATGTATCTGTACTTTGGGGAAATGCACAACAAATTTTGATATCTGATATCATGGGTGATTTTATAGAATCAATTTCAATTAATGAAGATGAAGTAAGCATATATGTTTTTTCAGTAATAACATAAGAAAAATAAGTGGACAAAATATTGTATACTTACTTTCTTTACTTTGAATTGTACTAATAGTTTTAAATCCTATAGCCAAACTATATATATTAATATTAATTCTGCATACTGTGTCTCTTGACAACTCATGTGGTGGGCAGTTTGCTCAATAAAGTTGTGATATATATACACAATTATCACATTTATAGCGGAAATTTAGTTAAATTTCAGGGGAGGCTAATATTTTTAACATCAATGTGAGTGAGGGGGCTTCAATTTCATACAACTAAAAAGCTCTTCGTTTTGGGGGGCTGAGTCCCTGTAAGTCTTTCTCTCCCACTAATTTCTGCCAATGAATTCACATTCTAAACACAATTAGAAAAACTATAATTGTATTTTACTTATTTTATAAAGCTAGTTTATTTGATCTGCTTAAATTTTATTTTTAGCTACAATTATATGAAAAATGTTATTTTTTTATTTTCTAGAACAGTATTAAAAATTCTTCATTAAACGATGTTGCTTGGTTTGAAGATTGTATTTTTTATGTGGTTAATTCAAGTAAAATTAATTGGCTGAATCTAACGAGTCGTCAAGGAAGTACATTAGAAGATATTAATAGTGTTCAAAGTATTGCGATTGACTGGTTGGGTCGTAAAATATATTGGGCAGATCCATCAAAACAATCGGTAATTAATATTTTTATTTCAATTATGATGAATACTTACGTATTGAGTTAAATTTTAGATACTAAGAGAAAATTTATTTGGAGGTCAAAGAGAATTGCTTTTAGCATCCAATATTGCTAAAGAATTGAAAGTAGAATCTGTTGGTGGTTACTTATATTGGTCAACAGGATTTGCAGTGAAATCCTCAAAACTCAATGGAAAAGAACAGCACAGTTATTATAGTACCGGTTTTTTTTCTGGAAAAAAGGGTATAATATTAAATAATAAACGGGATTTTAAATTCCAGTTACTTAAAAAAAAAGTTAAGTACATATATCTATATTTTAATTTTAGTTATGAGTTTAGCTGTGGACTCTGTTGGTAGTTGGGTATATTGGATTCTTCGGGAAAATGACAAATCAAAATTATTTCGTGCACCAACTGCTGAGAAACTGAATGATTTAAATAACCCAAATCCTATTAAAGAATTTGATAATTTGTGTACTCAAGGTATATAATATTAATATATTGTGCATTAGAAGTAGATATCAAGTTATTTTGTTTTATATCCAGGACCTTTATTCTATGTAGACCATCATTTGCTGTGGCTTCAAAAAGGTAATGACATAATGATGAGTGATACAGATGGCCAATACCCAGCAATCATACGAGCTATGAATTTAAACGGTATTCAGACATTTAGTGTGCGTGACCAATTTGCTCATCCAAAACCAAAAGGTATATAGTATAGATAAAAATAATTCTATGAATATATTAGTTTTTATCAGCATGGTATAATATTATAGTTTATATAAGTATATTTAATATAAACTAAAAACTATAACATTCAGAAATATCTCATAATAATTTTTTTTTTTAATTTTAAATTTGTATTATCTTATTATATTAACAGTAATTTTATTTTTAATAAAATAAATGATTATATTATTTTATTGTTTGGTAATTTACTGCATTACATAAACTGGTGTCAAAATATGCAATTATTTATATTTAATTAATAACATTCAAATTTATGTAATTCTATTCAGGTTTAGAAACAAATGTTATACCAGAGGAAGTGGACATTAAAATGATAAAAGTTAATCCTAGAAATAATGAAAGTGTATATGAAATTATCTGGGAGCCTGTAAAAACTGTTAACCATGGATTAGTGTCTTATACTGTTAAAGTTTTGGAAAAGGAAGACAGTAAAATCGATTCTTTAGTTAGTATATATTTAAATTTTAAATGAATTGTACACTAATACAATTTTCAAAAATATATATATAAATTTGTTGCTATTATATATAACATCATGTTCATACTAAACAGTATCCAGAAATGTAATATCTTTATATATATATATACAATAATTTGTTAACATCTTACTTACTGATTTAACTTAATTACAACACAATAATATGTTAAAAATTAGTGAAACCTATTTCATTTATGATACATTGTGCATTATTATTATGTGATCTTAATGAAAAATAATTTTGTCTTATAGTTTGAAACACCAAATACCAAAGTGTTAGTTGATAGTACACCTTTAGAAATTAGTATCAAAGCTTCTACAGTTTGGGGTTCATCACAAGTAGTAACGGTATATTCCCCAATTCCTGCTGTACCAACAGACATTCGTATTTTTGCAAACTTCAGTGATGACAAGTATACTATGAATATCATACTTCAACATTCTATAATTCAAAATATTACAAATTATGAAGTTAAATGTTATTACCAAGTAACAAATTATTGGCAGATGTGTTTAAAACAAGCTATTGTGTCAACTAACACACAAACAAAATGGACAGGACTTTCTATTTATTCAGATTTATTGTTTAAAGTAATTTATTACTATTATTGTTATTATTAATACATTGTGAAAATTAAACAAATTTATTTTTAAATAGATAAGGGCTTGTTCTATGGTTGGCTGTGGTGGATGGAGTCAAGACATAATATTTAATCAAACTTATAACTCTGCAATTTTTAAATTTAAAACTGCTTTAGTGAGTGGTTCCAAAATAATGATTTTCCATTCAAATAAACAAAATAATCATCAAATAATATTACTAACAAATAGTTTGGTAACTAGTTTTACTTTAAACAATATGGAAGATATTGCATTTTGGACGGATAGTAAAACTATATACAGTTCACCAATAAATAAATCAATTAATAATAAAGTAATAATTTTGCTGTTATAATTTAAAAAAATTTAAACTTGTTTTAAATTTTTAAAAGTGAATTATGTACCATATTTCTGATTTTTTATATATTGGGTTTTTTTTTAGATTTATTCAATTCTTGAAGTTAATATGAAAATTGAAAATCTTTCATTTGATTGGATATCAAAAACACTCTTTTGGTGTGAAGTGGCAGAAAATCAATCAAAAATTATGGCCTTTGATATTAAGGTGAAAATAATTAAAACAGTGATGACAAGATCAAATAAAATATTACCATCTTCAGCTATTCTTTCTGAAGGGTAAATAATAATTATTAAATAAAGTATTGTTCAATTTATTTGATTAAGTAGATGATTAACAGCAATGTTGAATTTATAGTTTATTTATTTGGATTGAGCAAGTTCCTGGTTCCAATGAAAAACATATATTAAAAAGTAACATGAGTGGCACAGATGTTGAAATTTTTCTGTATTCTAGCAATAGTAATTGCAATTGTTCTGATTTGTACCCGTTTGATAATGTATTAACATCTTACATATCAAATAGTGGTAAAATGAGAATTCTGTGGGTTGAAGGCAAACATAGAAATATTATTGTTTCTGATATCAATGGTTGTAAATGTTCAGTTATATTTCATATAAATTCAACTTTTAATTTAACATCACTGGCAATCGATAAACACAATATTTATTGGACAACAAATCAATCAATGTGTTCAATAAGAATTAAAGATTTAAACGATAAACCCACTATAGAAAATAATGCATTATTACATTGTTTAAATAATATAACAGCTGTATACACAATTGATGGATTATCTGAATCAAGTAAGTAGTAATAATTCATTTATATTGATTTTTACAGACTACTACTTAATCACCCTATTTGAAATTCTATTCTATAAATAGAGGAAAATAGAAAAAGTGTCAATATGTGATAGAAATATGATCGTTTTAAAAAGGTGGGATGTAATATGAAAGTTAAGTAACATTAAATTTGAAGCAAATTACTTAAATCAAATTTAAAAAAATACTCATTAGTAGTTAGTTATAATAAAATGGCTAGTTTTTTTTTAAAATTATTAAATGATTCAAATATTAATAATTTAAATTAAAAATACTGAAAATGAAAATTTATTTTTGGTTGAATTAGTATAAATTTAAAATTAGGGAAGTAACAAATAATTAATTTATCTTTTTTCTAACATTATGGTGATTTTCCATGAATCTACTATTAATTTCTTATATTATAGTTTCAGCACGAAAAAAAAAAATTATAAGTAATATTTTTTCTAGTTGAAAATTGCACAGTTAATACTATCATTTCTTGAGTACTTTTTTAACCTTGATAGTAAGGAAAAAAATAAACTGATTCTTACAGTATGAAATCCCAAATTTATTTTAGGTTTTTGTTTAATCAATATTTATTATATTTCAAGTGAAATAATCTTTGTTTCTCGTATCATTAATTTATTAATGTTCTGTTATATTTTAGTTAAAAGACCGTGCCCACCTGGATTTCCTCAAGTAAATCAGACATTGCCGTCTGTTTACATAGTGTATTGGGATCCATCTGAATCCCGTGTTAAAAGTTATTCCTTAGAAAGAATAGTTATTAGTGAAGTGAGAAATAAAAGAAGTTTGAATTTAAATACAACTAATTGGACAACTGTATACAGTGGACCTCGTAATTATATTTTTAGACAATTTTAAAATTAGTGTGTATTAATTAAAATAACCTTTTAGAAAATCATTGGTTCATGTCTGATGTGAAACGTGATGTAGTATTTAAATTTCGTGTTAAAGCAGAGAATCATCATGGTTGGTGGAGTGAGTATACAACATCGGATGAACTATTCAATCCCCAATACCAAGTGGAAACTTTAAGGAATGAAGATGTCCCTTGGAAAATATTAATAACAGGATTTATTTTGATTTGCCTTTTCTTGACAATGTTAATTAAGTATTGTATGTAATTTTATATTAAAATGTGTTATTTTTAATTTATTAACATTTAAATATTTTACTATAGTAGGTTCGAATACTTCCAAAGGACCTATGAGACCTGATGTGGAATTAGGAAGACTCTCAGAGATGCCACAGCGATCAACGTTTTTTCATGCTGTGAATGTGAGTTATCAAGGTGCTGTATTATTCAAAAAAAAAAATAAAAATGAATTACCGAATATCAAACGAGAACAAATTACACTTATAAAACGATTGGGATCAGGAGCTTTTGGAGAAGTTTTTGAAGGAAAAATTAAAGATATAGTAAGAGGAGAAGCTGAAACACGTATTGCGATTAAATCATTAAAAGAAGGTGCCACTCAATATGAAGTAGTAGAATTTTTAAAAGAAGCAAAACTTATGAATAATTTCAAGCACAAACATATTTTAAAATTAATTGGAGTATGTTTAGATAATGACCCTAATTTTATTATTATGGAACTTATGGAAGAAGGTGATTTATTGAGTTATTTAAGGAAAAACAGACAAACTAATGTAAGATTAATATTATTATTATAATTACTATCTAAAAGAGAAACCATTAAAATTACATCTATTCAATATATTTATTCAGGTATTGAATCTTATTGACTATATACAAATGTGTATTGATGTGGCTGAAGGCTGCTCATATTTAGAACAAATGCATTTTATTCATCGTGATTTAGCTTGTCGTAATTGCTTAGTATCATCTTCTGACCCTAAAGAGCGAATTATAAAAATTGGTGATTTTGGACTGGCAAGAAATATTTATACCCATGATTACTACAGAAAAGAAGGAGAAGCTTTACTGCCTGTTCGGTACTATTAATATATGATGTACATTTTTTGTATCTATATTTTATTTTTTATCTTAGATGGATGTCACCAGAGTCACTAGTGGACGGTGTTTTTACTAGTCAATCCGATGTTTGGGCTTTTGGTGTCTTGTTATGGGAAATAATGTCTCTAGGTCAACAGCCCTATCCAGGACTGTCCAATATTAATGTTATGTATCACGTTCAACACGGTGGAAGGCTTGAAAAACCAATTAATTGTCCAAGAACTTTGTAAATATATAATAATATAACCTTGCCTAACCTATACAGGGTATACCACTTAGATCATATACAATGGATGGAACTACAGGATATTTTGTTGCCAATATTAGTGATGAGTCTCTATATTAGGTGTTAAATAATATGCATATACGGGTGCAACACGTCATATAATTATCCATAGGTTTTAAACTGCATAGATTGATTAAATTAATCTTATTATTATTTAATATCTGTTTCGGTAGTTCTTGTTAATTATTTCATTAATTGTTATCAAAATCCCAAATATAACAATATGATTATTAATATATGCGACAAGCCTCTGTATTAGATGTTTGATATGCGCATGCACATATCAAACACCTAACTCAGAGACTCGACGCTAATATTGGTAACATACATTTATATTGATATAATACGCTGTGGCTTCAACCAATATATATGATCTAATGTAGATCAGTAATGTTGTTATAGTAATATTCAACCAAAAACATAATTATTTTTGAATACTTGTGTATTATAAATAAAATACATGCAAACTTCTAAGTTTCAAATAGAAACCCATTTAATTGACATTTTTAAATTAATAATTTCTATTTTTGAAACATTTTGTTGATAGTTAAATTTGTATCAATTACCATAATCTTTTTAATATAGCTACTCAATATTGACATTTTAATAACTATAATATTTATAGTAGGTACTTAAGATTTTTAATGCCTATGTAGAGTATCTAGTTTAAACTGTCAAACTTGATTTTCACATGATTGAAGTTTGGGAAATAAATATTTTGAAAACTGAACAATAGGTATTTTGATAGTAAACTGTAAACTCAAAATCAAATTAAAAGAAAATATTTATTTTAATGAATATTATTAACAGAACAATGTTGTTGGAATTATTTAATACAATGTTTAATGAAATGAATCAAGAGGACTATATGTCAATAATTTTTATCTTTTGCATTTAGAATTACAAACTTAAATATTTTAGTATTGTTTCTTAATACTCAAAAATATTATTGCTTTATATTTTTAATGTATTATTTTTAATATGACATACTGTCTTAAGATACAGTGGATTAAATAGAACATACACAGTAGACTTTGTGGAAAATAAAAATGATTGACTGTTCTCAGCAAACCTCTTAAAGGAAAATTATTTATTACTAATATACATATTAGATAAATTAAAATTCATTGTATAATACTAAATAGTGAAAATAAGAAAATCATCTTCTACATGTCTTTTGTAGGTATATTTTGATGCAAAAATGCTGGAATGTTCAACCAGAAAAACGGCCAAGGTTTGAATTCTGTTTAAAAGTATTAAAATCATACATGGCTATGCCACTGGAATATGTTAATATCTCTCATGATCGTATGTACAATTACTATATATTATTAAAAATGTTAAATAATAATGATATACATTTAATAATTTATTATTTAGCAAAATTGCACAGTGTTGTACCATTAGAGAAATGTACAATAGACCTTACATGTAAAGATTCGCCACAAAAATTGTCTCAGTCCATAAGTAATAATAATGGAGGATATGAAATACCAAAAAAAATAATTAATAATGAATACCTAGAGTTTTGCAGTGATACGTGCGAGTACCTTGATTTATCAGGAACAACTAAAGGTAATATGGTTGATAATAGAGATTCAGAACCAGAAGATAATTTACTGTATTGCAACATGAATCCAGAGTTTATTGAATGAATTATTACTAA
Organism: Pentalonia nigronervosa; assembly: GCA_014851325.1. Lineage (NCBI taxonomy): Eukaryota > Metazoa > Arthropoda > Insecta > Hemiptera > Aphididae > Pentalonia > Pentalonia nigronervosa. The sequence goes on along the minus strand of JACXSJ010002370.1, from coordinate 11,639 downwards.
ATGATAATCAAAGGCAAAAAGACTTAAATTTACTTGTATATTATTTTTGTTGATCTATATAGAATTAATTTGTAAATTGTAAAAGGGTTATATAATTATTGCTCTTATTTAATATCTTTAAAATTCATTTTGGTTAACATTGTATATCAAATCATTATTTTTGATGAAATTATGTTTTTCTATTTAGTTGTTTATATTTTGTTGAATCATTTTTTAAGTTTATGTGATTATTGGCATCTACTTTAAGTCAATGACAACTGTTGAGTACAGTGTGTTCTGTAATAATTATAGTAATTTATTGTATAAAATTTGTATTTTTAAGCAATGATGAAACACTTGAAAGTGTATCACTTTTAGCTGTTTAAATAAATTATATGAAGTTCAGAGTTCCTAAATAAGATATTGTATATGTTATATAAAAGTTAGTTAAGTGTATATTCATGTAATATATTTCCTATGTTGTTATTTATTTATTCACTTTTTATTTGTTAAGACTATTAGAAGATTTAAAGATAATGTTTAACTATTATTTAAAAACAACTGAGAAATATTGGATCTGTTATTTAAAATCAGGTCACACGTCTATGATTAGATTCAATTAGATATTGTAATGGTATCCATAATTCATTTGATTTTAATTTATTTTTAAATGATTATTGGATTAATTTTTTTTTTTTTTTTTGAAGTATAAAAACTAAATCAAAACTATGCCTACTAAAAAACAATTAACATTTATTTATTTTAAAGTATGAATTTTATCCTACACATCTAAAATGAACACACATTTTTCTGCTTTTCTTCAAAAGAATTACATCAATATCTATTCACATGATCATTGTCCACTTGACCATAAAGAACACATTAATATCTGATATTTTGATAAGTGATAACTAATAATAATTAATAGATATTTATCATATTTATAAATGTTTATTTTATAATGTAATATGTTTCTATCCAGTTGCATAATTTGTACCCAACTTAAATGCAATCTCAATCATATTTTGAGGTATTCCTTCTTCATAACAAACATATAACTCTCGTTTATTTGGTTCTTTGAATAATCTCCTAAAAATATTAATTCATTTTTATACTTGTTGTTAAATAATTATTTTAAAGATAATACTCACCCTATGACCCAAAATGTTATCATGGATGATTTTTTTGGAGAATCTGTGTTAGATGTAGGTATTTGAAATAAGACTCCTATCTCATTTATTTCATTTTCATCCTAAAATATAAATTGAAAAAATAATATTTTAAAGGTAATAAACTTATTTTTCTTAGCATTAATTTATACCTGATTTGAATCATTGAATAAATCTCGTATTACAGTAACAGTTAAATTAAATTTTTCATCAATATTTTTAAATATGTCTTTGGTTTTTAAATTATGTTCATTGTATATTGATGGTGAACATAACATAACACCAGTATGACAGTTTATATCAAGATAACGAAACAGCATACATAATTTACCTAATCCGAATCTGAAAATATATTTTTATATTTAACTGTATTAATAATAATTAATTACAAATCAATCATTAATTTAAAACATTTACTTATTAGGTAATATGGGCAAATTCTTTGTAACATCGGTCATATCTATTGACCGTGAACAATCCTAAAATTTAAAATTATATTTATTAGTATTTTGAGTATTCACTAATAAAAACATTTAAAACATTACTGAAACTGTATTTTCATCTTCAGAATTATCAGACCACTCAATTGATGAAGCTTTCATCATGCGTTCAGCCCGACGACCAAACACTGGACCTTGCACATACATGCTATCTTCTGTGCTTGGCGCGCCACTACTTGTTAAACTTGTTTCTGAACATGAATCTAATTGCCTAGAATCTGTTTTAAAATAATTTTAAATTATCTGATTAAATATAATATTTTAATTCATCCATATTTTATACTTGCCATTAAATAACTGTGAATTTGATGTAATATCATTTTTATGTTTTAATATGGAAATTATTTCTGGTTTTTTTAATTGCAAACCTGAAAAAAATTATATTTGTTAAAGTCTAAACAATGAATTAAATATATATATTACTTGACTGTTTATTATTTGTAGGCAAGTTTAATCCTGCATTTTTTAAGGATTCCGTTTGATATATTTGCATTGTATTACCTTCAATCCTGCCAAGACCAATTATTAAAATATTTAAAATTTAATATTATGTTTATTTATTTATTAAAACCATTATAACTGTGGATTAAATATTGTATATATTATATATTATATATTAAATTTTTTATTATCCCTGATATAATACCTATTATTTAGAAAAAAAGTTTGAATTTTCTACAGCTTAATCTTATTTGTTTTGAAAAATTATTGTATTGCTTATAAAATGTATGACTAATGTTGGAACTTGTAGACTTTTCAATATTGTTTTATGGTATCAAGTCAGATAATTTACAATTTAAGTCAAACTATATCTTTGTCTAAGACATCATTAACCCACCATTAATTGTTTAAGAGTGTATTATGCCGCAGCTCTCTGAAATTTTAGAAAAATTTGAAAATGTTTTCAATGTTTTGTGAACATATTAGTGTATTACATAAGACAAATATGTCATAAAATTGTAATTTGGCTGAGGTGATATAATTGATTATTTATCGCCGCCTCCATAGTGTATGAGAAGTATAAATATAATAATGTCTAAAAGGAACAGACATAAAACAATAAACATATGTCATTGTACCTCAACTTAAGTGAACTGCTGGCCATATTTAATTTTGGATAGTTATTGGCTTAGAGTGTACAAGAATAGGACATACATTTTAGTATATGTCACTTAATACAAGTGATACAACAATACCCAGGTATGAAAATTTGTTTATAGTGGTTGTTTTAACCATAATTTGACTAATGACGGGTTAATGTTATTCCAATACTGCAGTATATAGTACCATTTTTCTGCAACTTCATCAACATTCATATTCAGAACACTTTCTAATGTATCTTCAGCTTCTTCCACATAATCAACATTGGGTCCACTAAATACTTCATTTCTATATCAACAATTTTTTTTAATAAAACCTTACTATGTACCAAAATTAATTTTTTTTATTTTTACTTTGAACAACAAGGGCCAACTTCAAGGAGTGTTGTCATAAGATTATTTCCACGTCCAACTATTAACAAATACCATTTAGCTCTTGGCAGTGTATACACAGAGCCAACAAAAGTACTGTTTGATCTAACAGATGAAGGATATACTCTTCGAAATATTATTAAACGCTCCAGGTATTCTGAGTTAAGTAAATGAAACAATCCATTTTGTGAGCAAAACATATGAATATCTAAATGATCTTCATAATTCAAATGAGACGACAACAAGTATTCCTATGATGAAGTATGATAATTAAATGAATGCAATTTTAATGTCTATTTAATTACCTTGTAATAAATTGATGTACCAATAATCAAGTATGGTCTTGGTTCTCTGGTGTCTTCACACTAGTTTAAATGAAAAATTATGAAAATAAATATGTTTTAAATAATAAACTATATATATAAAATATACATACTACATAATTGGCCTCAAATTCATTTAATATATCATCAAGTTCCATCTAAAAATAAATAATAATAAATGCTGTATTTAGATATAAAAATAAAGTTTATATTTACTTGAACACTTCTTAGCAAAGGAATACTTTTAGATGCAGGTAAATATTTTTCAAACTCATGAGAATTTTCTATGTTATGAAACATATTGATATCATATAACTCTGAGAATATAATTGTAAAGTACTTATCTAATGAACAATGATTATCTTTATTTGAAAAACAACTAAAATATAAAAATAAATATACATTATACTTGATAAAATAAAATAAACTAATTAATTAAAGGTATAGATAAACAAATTACCCATTTAAACTTTCATAGCAGAAACATAAATTTCTAACTATGTTAGAAGCCATCCAATCAGCATAGGTTAAATTTAATCTAATTAAACATAATACATTTATTAATATATTATACATATTCATGTCATACAGTATTTACTTTGAATCTGGTGCAATAAAAATAAATATTCCTTGTCCTTCAAACAAAAATATTGAATGAACTAGCTGATCATCACATATCATTGATGTACTATGATATTAAATAATACAATTAAAAAATCTATTATTTTTGGGATTTTTAAATTTTTGTTTTACCTTCTTGTTTGATTTTTGACAATTAATGGAATGATATGGCAAATGGTTTGAAAAGCTCCTTTAATTTGATTGAATATAGAAGATAGGCCAGGATATACATAAATAGCATTTGAACTATCAGATATCAAGTACATGACAGCCACAGGATATTTAGCGAGTTCTGATACAAATTTGTTGTTAATAGTCTTTAAAGATAAATAACTTGATAATTGTTGGTTATTGTGTTTGTCAACACCAACTAAACTAACTGCCACCCTTTGAACAACTAGCGTAACCTAATGGTAAAATAAATTAGATTGTATAGCCTATTAAAATTATTCAATAACGTGCTCCATAAAGCATTACAGTAGTTGGTGGAGTTATGTATGATAGAATTTGATCCAAATTTTTAGCTGTGACAATTTCTCCATTGATAGTTTTAAGCCAATCTCCTATGCATAACATAATATGATAAAATAATATATTTTTTATTCAAATATATTATAATAATACCAATTTTTATAGATCTTTGGTTATCGACAGGAGTATTTGGAATAATTGATGCTACCATTATACGCGAACCATCTTCAAAAACTGTTGTTGATAAGCCCAATAGCTTTTCAGTCAATGTAGCTCTTCTTCCAAGATTACTATAACCATCATTTTCAACTTCAACTGTGACTTCTCTCACCTCACCACCCTTTAATTAAAATTATATAATAAATATATCCATATATCTGTATTTTTCCTAAGAGCTAAGGTTCATACTTGTGTATCCAAGAAAGTGACTTTATTAGAATTTCCAGTATGCTTAGAACCATCATTTCTGTCTCTTCCTCTTTTCTTACGCTTTAAAAGCTTAACCAATTTACCTGCAGTGGTTTTGGTCTTTTTTGGCGCATCATTCGATTCAATTGTATTGTGTTTGGTATATTTTGTTTGTTTTCGCGGTGAACATTTAACATAAAATAGTTCTCCCTGGTCATTTATTTCATTTTCCCATTCGAAATCCGAACTTTAGAAATAATAAATATTATTATTTTATTCAAATTTTGTTATGATATATTTTCTTACACATTCGAGTTGTCATCATTACATTCACAAGATGAATGGGTAGAAGAACTATCAGTATCACTTAAATACGTTTTAAAAGATTTACCGTAAACGTTATTTTCATTCATATTTTAAAAAAAAAAACGGAGACTTCAACAGTGGTAAACAATATAGGAATAAAATACAAATTAAATGTATATTGTTAGTATTGAGTACCTGCAATAAGTATTAAATAATAATATTACGACGAATTCGAGATACCTATAATTGTCCTAGTTATAATTAGTAAATAGTAGGTATTATAGGTATAACTTTAAATGTATAATACTTATACCACAGGTACACAAAATAAATTAATGCTTACACCTCGGACGAATATCCTTGTCAACTCTTGATGGCTACTATCAAAATATCCAATTTCTTGATAATGGATGAAAGATTATTATCCATTGATACGATACAATATACATATAATATGATATATTTATACAATGCCACATCCACAAGTATGATATTGATGTGTTCACCGCGATTTAAGATAATCAACTGCCCAAGCATGACAAATTAAATTAAATTTTCATGTATCAAAGTAAATATAATATCTAAATATCGTGATGTTTACTTAGGCGGTAGGTCAATGACTTTTGTGACCTCCCTACAATTATAATTTTCATTCCGAATAATTCCCGTTATGATATCTACAGGTAAATGGAAAAAACTCTTGAAATAAAATATTACGTTTCCAAATATTTATATTTAATTGTTATTATTATTATTATGTTTTGACATATCAATCATTCGACATATTTTTTTTTTTAATAGGTTGTCTTGATAACTGGAACATTGGCTTGTTTAATTCTTTTAAAGTACTTAAATTAAATTGTACAAATTAATATGTTATGTATATAATAAACATTTTTGAATAATGTCTTTGTTGGGGCCGAGTGCGTCATGAAAGGTACTCGGGTATACCGAACTATTTCCGGGCCTAATGTGTGTCTACATTCTTTCATAATATGTTTGATAGAAATAGGATAGCCGCATGTTTGATATGTTCTTGGTGGTTCTTTTTTCATTAGACGGATACCTAATTTATATTATATTATACTGTATATTTTAATTTTTAATTTTTTTATCTTCTCTAGATATCTATAAACTTGTAAAAACGTCTCCTAGTAATTATATTGATTGTAGTCGATAACAATTAAGTTAAATCGTATTTGATAGTAAACCCTAAAAAGTAGTGACAGACACAAAAAAAAACATAAAATCAATACATTCATCGCTCCGCTCAGAATCTAATATAATACTATAGATAAATGACCCATATTCATAAGTCGTATATTGTTGAATGAAAATGCTATTGTCTTGGTGGTGTCTAGCTGTAAATAAATTGTATCTGGCTAAAATTAACGCTATTTCTATCGCGGAAATATGTGTGTGGGCGTTTACTTTAGCCGGGTAATTAAAGGATTGTAATATTGTTATCTAGGTATAAACCAATTTATTAATAAGTATTTATTATTACTTATTATCTTAATAATTATCATGTCATTGTAATTGATTTTTGTAGATTCGGGGAATTGCAGCATGTCTAATGAAACCGGTTTTAATGTCAAATCGGTTTTTAATAGATTCTAGTCTTCTATTTAGGCTTTTCACGTTAAAATATAGAATATTAGAAATTTAATCGCGTAAGTTTTTTTTAATAACATTTTAGATTCTGGGTGGACCAAAGATTATGGTTATAATTTATGTGTACATAATGTTCGTTTTTATTTGATATTAAGGTTGATCAGTTTCTGTGCCATGCCTCCGTAGGAACTTTTTATGTATACCGTGTGTTCACCAATTTAGGGAACACTAAATTTCTCAGCCGGATTATGTTGGAATAAATCGAATTTTTTTTACAAGCTAGTGGTGTATAAATACATATTTTCAGATAAATTTCAAATTTTTAACCCTCTCGGTACGCGCACGTGCAATGCAATTTGTTTTTTTTAAATAGTAACCGGTATTTTTGATACCAAATTCGGGTAGACTGAATTGTTTTATATCATTTTGACCAATTAACCATGTCTCTAAAACCAAAATTGACTGAATGAGAGCCATTTAAATTTTAATAAATAATACATTTTTATAATTCATTATAAAATGCATAAAACCATTTATAATTAATAATTAATAAAATAAATAATTATTTATTAATGGTTACTTTTTGAATATTTATAATTTTCTAACAACAATGGTTAAAAATGCTAAATATCACCTTGCAAGTTTTCTGCATAGAAATACGGACTTAACAATTTTCCACCAATAAATCCATACCAACATTAGTACCCCACACAGTTTGGTGAAGATTATCCACTGCTCAATGGGGATTGACATCTGACTACATACGATTGTTTTGTTCATTAATAACTCTATTGTTCGTGAATTTAGATTCATCAGTATAATATCTGATTTAAAAATAATGGTCGTGTATCGGATTTGAACGAGTAACCAAGCAATGAAATTTAACCTTCTTTCTGGATCTGCAGGTCGTAAATGTTGAACCAAGTCAGGTTTGTAAGGATGCATTTTGTGTTTTTTTTAAATTTTATGTACAAGGCCAAACGAGATTCCAACTTCTCTACCAACATGTCTAACCGAAGATCGTGGATTCAATCTAATGTAAGCTAAAACTTGAAGTAATCAATTTTAATTACATAATTTTATATCCATATTATGTTAATCTTATTTATAACACGTATAAAAAAAAAATACGTAAAAATATTCAAAAAGTAACCAATAATAAATAATTTTATATGGTTTTATGCATTTTATAATGAATTGTAAAAATGTATTATTTATTAAAATTTAAATGGCTCTCATTCAGTCAATTTTGGTTTTAGAGCCATGGTTAATTGATCAAAATTACATAAAAAAATTCAGTCTATCCGAATTTGGTATCAAAAATACCGGTTATTATTTTAAAAAAATAAGTTGCATTGCGCGTACGCGTACCGAGAGGGTTAAAAATTTGAAATTTATCTGAAAATGTGTATTTATATACCACTAGCTTGTAAAAAAAATTTGATTTATTCCAACATAATCCGGCCGAGAAATTCAGTGTTTCCTAAATTGGTGAATACACGGTATAGTGTACGTCATTTTAAAATCGATAAATATTATGTATTATGTGTACTACTTTTTCATATTACCACATTTTTTTAGAGAATCTGTCATAATACGAAAAACTGATCAATCATTAATCTAAAACCTTTTTAATAGATTTCTGCCAATGATTCTGTATATAAAATCGAGGAAGTATCTAAGAAAGGATAAATGAATAAATCAAACAGGGAGGAGTGGTTTTCAATTTGTTATCCCCCTACACTCAAGTTTAAACATATACCGTGAAATAATATGAAATACAAAACATAACAGTTGACCGCTACTGCCTCACATTCAGAAAAATTCAGAGGAGCAATTAATTTTTTTGTATAAAGTTTCAGACTGAAAATAATGTCAGTATCCTATATTTGATGTCTAGTATATCATAAAACATAATTCATAATGCCAATTGTAAATACATTACACTAATAATATAAAATATATTATCAAGGAATATTAATTTATAGTATTCTATTATCAAATTCAGAAATTACAGTTGAGGATAATAACAATTTAAGATGAGCTATTCTTTAATTATGGCTCCTTGGCGTTTATTATTGAAGAACCCTATGTCCCTTCAGTACAAGGGCCGACTATCCGACAAAAAAGTAGGCCAGTGAGCCAGTCTGCCCCTGCATTATACATAGGTACAATGACATTTTCAAAAGCAATGCTTTAGGAAATAAATTATTTTGATAGCAATAATATCATAAAATATAATTAGCAATTGGTCTGGCAGACTGTCTCCTCTTAGAATCGTTTTTCGTATACAATGATTTTATGTCATTGAATTCAAATCACATCCTTTTACTCTTCCCCGTGTCAAAGTACCAAATAGATTCACTTGAAACCTCTGAAAAGATATAAAAGTTTAAAATCGAAGTATTTTTTCTATTATAAAATGTTTTCAGACACATAAAAAAAAACACTCATCAAATCAATACATTAATTGATCCACTCAGAATGTTAAATTAGGAAAAAACAGCAATTATTACATAAAACAAGTTTTGGTAAAAATTGATTTTTATGTAATAAAAAGTCAAAATATATAAATATTTATGTTGTTTTTTTGCCAAAATATGTGTTCAAATTAATTGACTAAGTTTTGTTTCAGAGTTTTTGATAAAAGTAAGTATATAGTCTAGACCAGTGGTTCTCAACCTTTTTTGGTTCACGGCACACTATTATACACCAAAAGTTTTCACGGCAAACTCACGCACTTGCCAACCACTGAACCACAACAACTTCGGCAACTTCGCCGAAGGCATTAGTTATCGCTACGCGCCTATACATGTATCGGGTATCGTCTTATCTGCACAATTAGCACGCAATTGGTCGATATTTTCAATTTATTTCCGAATAAAACACTGTTTTCAATATTTAATAACATTTCTCGTGGCACACCGGTCGAGAACCACTGGTCTAGACTAGGACTATGCCATTATTTTTTTTCACAATAGTCGATTATTTGTATATTTTTTTTATTATTATCGATTAATCGAATATTATGAGAGTATAGTACGATTATTAATTGATCGATGAATAATCGAATTCTCTAATATTCGAATATAGTAATCGATTAATCGATTAACCGAATAATCGCCGTATTATAATTTACAATCGAATACTCAATAATGCTGTAATAATAGTAGGTAATATTTCTTTCTATCATTCTCCGTTTTGATTCAGTAGTTCAGTGTTCAGTTGCAATAAATAATACAAGCACAATATTTTATGATTTTCCACACCTTTTCGCTGGATATTATGATTCGTTAAAAATAATCGCACAGCCCTAGTCCAGACTTGTTATATTTGTCTAAAGCTAGCCATACACGATCCGGTTTGCCGGAGAGGTCGGTCTGCGCAGGCGGACTGCACAGTTTTTCCGGAACGTGTGTGTAACAAGTTTGCGCAGTTTTCGGGGACTGTACAGGCGGCCGGAAAAAAATCGAAAAACGATTCTTTTGGCCTAACCAGGCATACCGGATCGTGTGTGCCCGTGTGTTGATATTACCGTCGTTCGACCGGCTGGTTCACTTTTGCGGCATAGTACTTTTGCTGTTTATTGAAGTTTAGGTTTGTTTTTAAGAATTAGAGCTAAGCCTACCAAAGCTATGGCGTCATCGTTTAGGACTGACATATTGTATGTGAATTTAAAAAAATAAAATATGAAAAATATGTTAAAGAATCTGATTGAAAAAACGGCGAAAAAATATAAATATTTTGAACATTTGACGACTCGCATCTGAGGAGTATTGGCCGGAAAGCGTGTGACTGCGGTCCTGCGTATCCGGCAAATCGTGGCGTGTATGTCGTCGTCGGAAATCGGTTAAAACTGTGTAGGTTAAACTGCACAGTCCGACCTCTCCGGCAAACCGGATCGTGTATAGCCGGATTTACACGATGATAGTAAAACGCGATAGTTGCTATCGTGATAATGCCTGATATTTATTGTCATGAAAGTGAAGTATCCATACGCTTCAAAAATTATAGTTTACTGTCAAATATAATATCATACACGATAGTTGATTATGTATTTGTAATATTTGTATATTATAAAAATGTGTTTTTTTTATTTAAATCATAGTTTTTTAAATGCAATTTATAGCTTTACATGAATTGTATCAAAAATCAAAATGTTAGACGAAGTGATATACAGAATTATTCGCGTGATTGAGGAGTTAATTGCCGTTAAAAGAAAAAGTGAAAAAAAAAATAGAATATGGATAAAGAATAGGATTCTTAGAAGACGAAGTTTAGGGGCATCAAATTGTCTCTTAAGAGAACTGTCCACGGAAGATACTAAAAGCTACAATAATTTTCTTAGAATGGACGATAGAATGGCTAGCTTAAGAGGCAGTTCTGGTAAAAGTGAAACGCATACAAAGCTCAAAAGATAGCGTTGTGCGCCGTATGCCGCCGTCGCGGCAGGTCGTAATCACGCCCATCGTCTATGCGACGGGGTCCACGCGTCGTAATCGCGATTCTCGGGAAAGGCGCATTTGCATTATTATTTATTATTTCAGGGACAGTCGTTTAGATCGTTTCGTGTCAATTAGTGATGGGATTTTCAACTCAATAACATGAGTCAGTTCACTTGACTCAGTTCACTCCAATGAGTTGACTCGGGGTCAACTCAGTGAGTCAACTCCCAATTTCCATTGACTCCCGTTAATTCCTAGTTATCAGTTCATTAAATTAAACAACTCTCGTATGACAATTCGTTTAAGAGTTACTTCAGAGTATTAGATCATC
>JACXSJ010002369.1:0-47109 GCA_014851325.1 Pentalonia nigronervosa | reverse complement strand
GTTTTGACGTCTATTTGCTGATTTTTGGACTGCTGCAATATCATGGCTCAAAAATACCTATAAATATATGATAAAAATCACTAAAATATATTACGTTTTCGATAGATCTGGTTCTAATTCACCTATAAAAAAAAAAAAAAAAATAATAATGAACTATTTCGTACTTAATGCGTATTATATTGTATTATATTATGTGTATTATGGATATAAGTCAAAATAACGAAATATGATTATTACATACAGTTTATATAGTTTGTATTATAAATAAAATAAAACAATTGTCATTTGGAAGTTAAAAAAAAAATGGTTCAACAGTGCTAATTTTGTTTTTATATATTTTACGGGCTGAGCCCTTTTTATGTACCTACCTAATAAAAATTTACAGTTTATATTTACATTTAATTTTATAGTCACATATTTACATCACGTATATTATTAAACTCATTTCATACCGTTTTCGCTGCATACAATATATATGATATCTAAACAGCGGTAACACGATCTTAACCATTATTATAATATTATTCGCAGGACTTCACACCGTCAACACCAACGCCTTTTCCGTGCGCGTCGTATCCTGGGTCACGTTGCTGTTCGGGCTGTGCATTAGCACGTCGTACTCAGCCGTGCTGTTTTCCCGGTTGACCGTTGACAAGTCGGACCTGGCCATCCCTTCGTTGGACTCGCTGTCCAGGCTGCGGACACACGCGGTGTGCGTGCGGCGCAACAGCTTTGGATATCTGCTGTTCAAAGTGACTATATTATTATAAATTATTGTGTTGTTTGTAATAATATTTTAAAAGAAAGTGCCGTACATACGGACGTGTTTTCGTGGGGTTTTATATAATACCGGAAACTATGATTCAAGTTAAAAACAAATGAGCATTTAAATACATTTGGTATTTAATGAATATTAATTTAATGTAATACACAAATGGTATCTCGCATCAATGCCTTAGATAGTTTATCCTTGATTATGAAATAATATACAGAAATATACAGAATACGGTTTCACGTGGGAAAGAACCAAGAAGTATTATTTTTTCGATATCACTTTTACGAAAAAACTTTTCAACTTTGAAAAATATATAAATTTAAAAACAATAGTAACTTTTTTCGTTTTTGTTATGAACTTCTGAATAAAGAATAAAAACACTATTACACATAATCAAAGATTTCTTATTTTTCTGTCAACAATTTAGTTTATTTTTCAGAACTGTGTATACACCCCTCTCTGTTTTTTCTCGCAGTGAATCCTTTTCTTGTGTATTTTGTAACTACACAATAATTAACAATGGCGCCGATTCAAAAAAAAACTCGTTAACTCTAGTAGATTCTGTTGATTTTATTGACAGACCTAATAGTAAAATAATTTTTATCTCGCCTGCAGAGTACATGTAGATTTTGAAATTATAACTGCTAGAAACAATAAAACGAATCAAACGGAATTGACATTTATTAATTTTGTATAAATATAAAGAAAATAATTTTATTTTAATTTTATATTTGTGATCTTTAACCCCTTCTATTTACGGTCGGATATTTAAAAATATCAAAGTTTAAACATTCAAGATTTAAAAAAAAAATATGAAAAAATATCACTTCCTATACATACGACGACACGTTTCATATTATATACTTAACACTTGTACCAATATAGCAATACATAATTTGAAATTATATGACCTACATTTTTAAATTTGAAAACCACACACATTTTACATAGTGACGTGGGAGCATTGTTTTCGAAATGAAATCGAATAACCAACCTTTATTTAAAAAAAATATTTGGAGAGTTTTACCATTAAAATTCAAAATAAAAACAAGAATTGAGCAATAAAAAGCGAACGTAGATAATTAATCTCTGTCTATATCCAGAACGATTAAAAATTAGGTCTCTCGGTGCTTTACCAATGACAACTGCAGCATAAAAACAGTTCGAAACTGTTGAGATAAAAATGTGTAAAAAATGTAAAAAAAATGTTAACAAACATACTAAGATCAATAATTTAAAATATAAATAGTAAAATGCTATAAACACCTTAACGGCCTAACTTCTTTCCTCTGCAGTGTGTCGAATTTTTGATTCGCATAAATACCTATATATATATCCTATAATTTTATTATTGTCAGATAATATAAAAGAATGGTTGTGTAATATTTGAGTATAGATCAACCATAAATAAAACATAAATACATTTTTATTTTTCAATTTAGAATTAGAAAAATGCTGTCGTGAACTCGTGAGTAATACTGCCATATTCAGCTATGTGGGCTGTGCTTCCACGTATAGAAACGCAACATGCAATATAAATTTCCTCCATAATACGATAAATGGCATGTGCAGTATGTAATAAATATAGAAAAATATATGATAGAGATATATTGCAGGGATATTACTGCCTCATCATTACGGAACAAATTTTGAGTATTATACATTTTAAAATTATTTGAATTAGCCATTAGGTATGTGCTTTGGTAAATATACCGATATATGATTCGTTGGTAATAATTTAACATGACATGACTGCATTGCGTATACATGGTATGTGCATACAACTTTTACAGTCGATATTTCTGAGTACTGTAATCGTTAACTTGTGCTCTATTCAATAATTCAGTTATTTCAGTCCTGTAGTTTCATTAGAGGTCGATTTACGTATATATTTTCAATTTTCTTTTACATTAATAATATGTTATATAAGCAACATATTATATAATACATATACGCAACTATGTGGGAGCTAGAAGTAGAAGCTTATACCCCCGAATATATATTGGATGATAAGTCACGAAAAATGTTTTTTTTTCCAATAAAGCAAATTATTTATCAAGCAAAAAAATATTAATAGGAGTTTATTGTTTTATCTATATAGGACGTAGGTATATAATATTACATATTACTAAAAATAATATATAGTTACATTTACTAAAATTTAATTGTAACCACAAACTGCGATTGAAATAAAAATATATAAATTATAATACGCGTATCAGTGGATTTTGAATTATTGTTTTAAACGTGCGTGTTTCGCTTTTGTAGACTTTTCCAATTCCATAGCACTACTTATTACGTTCCTACCAGTATATGTCAAACAGTTCTATAATATATATATATATATCGGTCAAGTAACGATTATTATTATTATTATTGCCGAATATATTAATAAATAATAATCGTGCCACGTCCGCAGGCGAAGGAGACGGATGCGTTTATAATGGAACGGTGGCTGGGAGTGGTGAACGAGCCGCCTTGTCCCCAGTACGAGCACGGCGACATCGAGGTGATGGCCAAGTCGGTGTGCGGCGATCAATCTCTGTTGGTGTTGGAGACGCCCATGGTGATGGCCAGGGCTATGAGCAACCAAGACGGGTGCCGGGTGATGTCGGTGGCCGGTCGTCACGGGGTCGCTTACGCGTCAGTGCTGACGGCCAAGGAATCGCCGTACACGCCTCTTATTAACGAGATGCAAGTATACTGATCGCGCAATGTACAACGTTGTTCGATATGATGCGCGCGGTGACGACACGCTGGATCAGGCGTATAGTTCGGGGCCGTTCTCAGGATTTTCCAGGCGGCCACGCACTAATTACGTCCCGAAATAAAAAAAAAAAATTCGATAAGCGGGTACACGAATCCGAGTACCTATTAATCTGAACGACTACGCGATTTGCGTCCGGTTTCGTTTAAACGACTACGCGGGACGTACTTTAAACCGTGTAATGATTTTAGTTTGATTTCAATTGCGTTGTTGGTGTAAACGTTCGTGCGATCTTTGTCGAATTAAACATAAACTCTAAAAACCCTATAAAACGACTTGGGT
Organism: Pentalonia nigronervosa; assembly: GCA_014851325.1. Classification (NCBI taxonomy): domain Eukaryota; kingdom Metazoa; phylum Arthropoda; class Insecta; order Hemiptera; family Aphididae; genus Pentalonia; species Pentalonia nigronervosa. The sequence continues at coordinate 43,285 of JACXSJ010002369.1, read as the reverse complement.
GATTTTAAGCGAAAAAAAATATAAAACATTATTAAATATTGGTGGATACAAATTTCGTTACCATAAAACATTAAAGAACGATATTCAACGTTGGAGTTGCTGTAAAAAGACGTGTAAGTTATGCATTAAATTAAATAATAAAAATAAGATATGGAACGTGCAAATGATCGTAATCATATTAGACATTCTGCCGAACTATTTAATAGACAACAGTTGAGTAATGATTTAAAGCGAAAGGATATAGAAGAACTTATGATAAACCACCAAAACTTATTCATGGAGCTTTATTAAAAGACATTTCAACAATGACAACTTATGATTGAACCTTAATTCGTAAAAATATACACCACGCTAGATCGTCTACAATTCCAAAACTTTCTAGACAATTTACTCGATTGACACAATATTTTATTGAAAAAAAAAATAAACAAACTAACAGAGATGAACATTTTTTACTTATGAATGACAACAAAAATAATATAGTCAATTTTTCAACAATTACTAATTTAACATTTTTAAGTGAAGATGATTTAATATTTGTGGACATAACTTTTAAAAGTTGCACGAAATTGTTTACACGATTTTTCACAATCCGTGGCTTAAAAAATAATAATTATATACCACTGGTATTTTTTTACTTTCTAGTAAAAATATATATACTTATACAAAAGTATTTTTACATCTCAAATCTGAATTTTTAAAAAATAATATCAATTTTTCACCTAAAATAATATTTACCGATTTTGAAGAAGTAATCCACTCATCATTATTAATCATGTGGCCGTTAGTTCAAATGAAAGATACGGGTTTCATTTAGGTCAAAGTTGGTGGAGGAAAATTCAAACGGTTGGTTTAAGTCAAAAATACAAAAAAAAAAAATTCAAATATCAGTATTTTCTTAAAATATTTTTTTGATCTCCCATTTTTAAAATCAGACGAAGTGGAAAATTGCTTTACTTACGATATTGTATCGATTTTACCCAAAAATGTAAAATTACAGCAATTTTCCGATTATATATTAAACACAAACATAAAGCCTGACTTCCCGCCTTCTGTGTAGACAATGTATTCGTGTTCTATAATTCGAACTACGAATAGTTGTGAAGCTTTCCACTCCAAGTTTAATAGTATATTTTACTCAGCATACCCAAATATATTCCAATTCATAGATGTTTTAAAAAATGTACAAAAAGAAATTTATATTAAACAACGAAGTATTCATGTAACTAAAAACAGACGGATGATGGTATGTGAAAAAAAAGATTATTTAAGACAAAATATGGCAAAATATGAAAGCGGCCAATTAACCCATTTTGGTTATATTAGCACAGAAAGTATTAAGAAAGTATCATTCAAGTTTTTATCAGTTTTTTAATTTTTTAACTTTTTAATTTTAATTTTTATATTTATAACTTTTTTTATTTTTGTTATATTACATTATTATAATTTAAACCTACACGTTTTAGTCATAATTTGCTATCGACAGTCTTAAGTCTGTATAAAATGGGAAGGAAAATAATGTTTCTACATTGGAACGCAATTCGTGTAACCATTAAACATTGTCGGGACGCAATTCATGTGCAGCGTTAGAAGTCAAGGACAAAAAAAAAAGGGGGGGACCCGGTGCAAAAATAATTGTCTAACATGCATTTTCCTAAACTTACTTACTAACTAAATTTCCTATTTTTTTTTTCGAACATGAGGCCCAAAATTTCAGTAAAAATTCAAGGCCCTTTCCCTTCACCGTAAGGACGACTCTGACTACATTAAACCCAATCAGTATACAATCATAATATATGATTATTGCAATCCTTATAGTCTCTGCAGCATTTCCTTAGGACAAGAAGGCATTTGCTGCCCATCTGCCTTTATATACCAAGAGTTAAACGACTTTATATATCAAAGTAATCGTCTATTGATTGTTTCCCATGAAATTCCCAAAATTTATGTTATTTAGTGAATTTGCATAATATAAATAGGTACTTCCTAATAATACATTGGTTAATAATGGTAACACATATTGTATTTTCAAACACTCGAGGTACAATGAAATTTAGTAACAAAAACAAATCAAAACAAAACTAGTTTAACTAGTCAAAAAGTACAGCCGACGCATCAGTTTACTAATTTGAAAAATATTATTATTGTGTCCCTAATATATCTCCTCAATCATCTGTACCTCGTTTAAGGGCGCGGCATGAACGGAATTAATTATTGATGCTCGTCTATTATAATCTACCACTCCATCACGACATGGATTGTCAAAAATATTTATTTTATCTGAATCACATAATATATTCCAATACACTAATACACCCGTAATTAAAATGTATATACAAATATATACGTATGTTGTATGTAGGTTAGGTTAATTAAAATCTAAAATCATAGGGTATTGGCGAAAAAAAAATATAACCTTAACAAACGTTGTACGATATATTTAAGAGATGATGGGGTTGTATAAAAAATTAATAACACGGTTGTGAAAAACTGTATAAAACAAAATAAAAGAAAACAAACAAGAATATGAATATTTCACAAGGTATACGTTGTAAGTATACATAACTAGTACCCAACTAGGTTTGTTCGGAAAATAAAAAACTACCCTGTGCGCGCGTTATATACAAAACAATATATCATATATTATATCTATATACAATTTACATACATATATACGATGTACTATAATGGTATATATTATATATGCACGCGGTCAACCTACTCGACCCACAGGGACATGTTGCGAGGCGCCGGAAAACAGCTACGACACGCCACCGTCGTTTAAAGTTCGAGTCAAAAATATCGTATATCATTTTTTCGCCCGACATCGTATACCTCTGCATAGGTAATAATATCGTACCGGCGACGGGAATTCGCAAAATTTTCGCTGATCGCGCACACGTGAAATAAATAAAAAAAAAAAAAGATCCTATCGCAAAATATAATACTTAAATATTATGCGCAGGGTAGTTTTCCGAGCGGGTTTCTTCGGGCTTTCGTTCGCCGTCGCAGCATCGCCGATTCGGTCGCGTGAACGGAAACTAGCGCAATCCGTCGCCCGACCTTTGGTTCCAGTCCATAAGCCTCACACGTCCGCCAGATCGAGTTGCGCGGCTTGATTGAATAATATTTGAATAATATTATTACAGCATACACCAATGCCGGTCGTCAACCACTATTCGCCTGACCAATCGATAAAACGTTCAAACGATAACAAGTAATAATATCATAAGGAACGGAACACGAGTAGGTACGCTATAAATCCTCTTTAGTGAAGAGGTTTAATGGGATTCGATTTCTGAGTTGTTGGCTTATCGCATTTAAACTTTTATGAAAGATAAGAACGGCCCACAAAAGGTAGCTCGGTTTTATGAATTTACTTAACAAATTGAACTCAAGCTTTATGTTTTACGAATTTCCAAAACTTCAACTTACAACCCCCATGTTTAAAATAAATAATTCCAAAATTGAATTTTTAACTACCCTTAGATTTGACAGAAAATTAAAAAAAATACTTAATTCAGTCTTATACTTCATAAATGACCGCACGTATTTAAGTTTTTTCTATAGAATTCAGTCGATTCCGTGTCTATTTCTATATTATTATAGAATAAGACGTAATAACGGTGTCGCACCATTATAATATATTATTACGATCATAATAATACGCAAGTCTAAGGCAGCTGTTGCAGTGACGCCGAACCATACATTATATTATATAATATAGTATTGAAAACTCTGCAGTTTACGTATTATTCAAGCCGACATATCCTACCAACCTGCTGCTGTAGCAGATCCATCGTCTCGAAATTACAACCAAAAATCGGTCGTGATCTTGTCGTTCTTCTTCGCTCCTTTCGAAATACACCGGAAAAGTACGGTATTTTTAAGTGAAAAATAAAAAAATATATACAATTCCACATCGACTATTATTTTAAGCATTATTCAACAATAAATACCAAAATATCACTTTTTTTAGATTATCATCTTGAATTCTAAGTCAAAGTCAGAAGAAGTTATCGCTAACCAAAACAAATGTCTTATATCTATTACGTACTTAATAGCAATCAAACAGTGTGACAATGTGTGGTGTACCGTTAAAACGTCATTGGCACGTCGCCAAAAGAAAAGCGATCCAGAGTCGTCTTGTACCCCCACAAATAAAAAAAAAAAAACAATAAACTAGAAATGCGTAAATATTAGTTCAGGAATAAACCGTGATCATTGCGGTATAAATAATTATGGCGGTGTGCTAACCCGTTATCGATGAAATAAATATATCGAGTGTTTGTAATCACAGTATTATAGTTAATATTTATGGTATAGCAACAGTGGCGCAGTGGCATACGGCGTGTGTATTATTACTTCTCAGTTTTTTTTTTTTTGTTTTCCGTATACTCGCTACGTTTACAATGACACGCGGATAAACGACCGTATATTATATAATTATTTACGATTTTCAATTCTCAGTTGGTACTTATTAGTCTGGTCTACTATTGAAGATATCAAAAAAATATTTTTATCAGACCACCAACAAAAATACCCGATATTTTATGTCCAAGCATTTATGATTATAACAATTCAAATCAGTCTCGTAAAAGTCGCGAGAAATGTATGATTTTCCCGATAATTTATTTTGAGAAAATACTACGAGAAACATCCGAAAACGACATCCTTAAAGTGCAAGCTATACTTGTACCTACAATTTGCGTAACAAGAACTTTGAGAAAATAACGATATTCGGGTGAATGAGACAAATATTTTTTTTCGCGTTATCGTAAGATTCTTATACTATTGTCATCTACCTACGTAAAAAAGACGCGCACACCCTCAAATTGTTTGTAGCGTCACATCACTGAGCGCATATTATATTATAATGAATTCGTGTCGGTATATATATATGATTTAAACCGTTATTGTCGTCTATCGCGCAGAATGGTGTCACTGCTCACCAACGGAGTGGTGGACTACTTGCAAAAGAAATGGCTGTCTCGGGAGTTTCGCGACTGGACGTTCACGGAAGTTGACAGCATCGGAGTGACCATCGGCCACGTACACGGCCTGCTCGTTGTCTTTGGCTTGTCAGTCGTTGTCGCTGCCGCCGTCATGCTCATCGAACTGGCCACCGCTGGAGCGAACCAATCCGTGGCACCAACTCCGTTTCGTAACGTTGACCGCAACGACCAAGGCAGCGCTCGTGTAACTGCCTGTGGCGCTCGTTGGCGCAAATCGTGGGGGCGCTAAGGGTGCTATTTATATTTTAGCGCCCCAAATTCTGTTGTGTGCCCGATTTAAGTTAATAAACGTACTCGGCGGCCGACTCATGCGCTGGGGCGTGGCTCCTCTACACGGCAACCGTAATACAAATTGTATAGTTTCGAGGGTAGTCATAAAGTGCGAGATGGGGGTGTTGTTGTCTCCCGCCCAGTAACGTCACAAAACCACTAAATGTTTTATTCTTGAAAATAATTTGTTTTTAAATATTATCAATCTAAATCGGCAAGTATCCTATAAAACATCTATAATATCATAGGCCTGTCCATAACTAATTCAAAGATTTGGTCAAGAGCACTTAAAAAAAAATAATCCTAAAGTTACTTTTTAATTAATTTAAACTTAAAGTTCTGACCATTCCAGTGAGGTCACATCTGTTAACATAGATACGTATATATAGCTTGGGCAAAACTTTAACACTACGAACACCCATCATACTATTTCGAAATTATTATTTTTTTTCTTTTTAAATATGTAATTTTAATATTTTATACAATATTACATTTATTTATTTTTTCATCAAATTTAGACACAAAAAATAACTATTATACAAACGTTATATTCATGCTGAAGTACCTCCGATGGGTGGTCTCTTCCCTCAGTCTCTTCTGTCTATTTTGTTCTACTTTTTTTTATCACTTAAGCTTATTGTTCATTAATTGTAACAGATAGCGTAATTTAGAATTTTGTTAAAAAAAAAAAAAATTATACAAACTAATAAATTTAATATAATTATATTAGATATAATGCAAAGAACTGTTTTGTTGTTTATTTGTATGTCTAAAATATGTGACCATACTATAAGAGTCAAGAAGTACTGAATTACTTTTCAACAAACTGTTCTTTTCTACTACAATCTTCCTCTAATTTTAAATATTTAAATATTATATAATAATACGATATACCATTTACATAATATATAAATAAGTTATTTATATAATACCAATACCCTTTTTATATTTAAATAAAACACTTATAATACTTCATTCTCAGAAAAGATGAAATAATGTATAAAACGTAAGTTTAAATCATTTTAAACAAGTAGTTTTGTATTAAACATTTTATACATACACATTTAAAACGTTCTAATCTATGTATGAATTAATATTTAAATTTAATTTTGATAATAAAATAAAAAATCAATTTGTGTTTTGTATTTTTAAAAAATTAAATTTTTTAATTTATTATGTTTTAAAGAAAGCATTGATAACAATTTAAAAAATACAATTATTTTAAAAACATGCTTAAAACATTTTAAAATAATATAGTTTTAAATGAATAAAAAATTTATTTTGTGTAGTTAAAAAAAAATATTTTCCTCCTTTGTCCTCAGTTGTCATCAGTTTATCAGTCGTCATATAGACATATTATATTATACTTTACAACTATAAAATACTACGAGTATATAATTATTATTTACATAATGATACTAATTTGAATAATTACTACGCTTAACATGAACCTAAGTTACACTCACTCAATTCTATTATGGTACTTTGATGTATTTTAAGTATTAACGGTCAATCAAACGTTTTATAAAATTTTGGGAAAACAGACCAACATCAGTGTGTAGCAAAAAAGCCTATCCTAAACGCCGTGTATTCATAATATTTTGTTATGTGACAAAAGTTACAAATAATAATTGTACATCAAGTATAAAACCTTTTACCGTTTCTGGCAACTGACAAGTGTTAAGTATCCATCAGTGATAAATAATACTGTCTACGAACAAAGTTTACTAGTTTAGAATACCATCTATAAGACGTATAATGTGAATACCATCATGATATTACACAGACATCATTCAACATATTTTAGTCAATACAATTAAGCAAGCGATGAAAAAAAATATAAATATTCAAATTTTAAATAAACTAGAAATTTAACCTAAATAACTTAAAGCTGACTAATATTTTGTATAATTGTCAACAGCAATTTATAATATATAGGTACAGTATGTCCCAAAAGCATCGTGTCACCCTTATTATCTTCGTAGCATATCAATATATTTAAATTCGATTTTTTTTAACAGTACAAGTATAAAAATTCTAATTAAATGGTATAAGATTCAACTTTTTTTCAAAAATTCAAAAATTTTCATACAATTAAGTTTTTTTTAATTTTTAACATAGTTATTTTTTTTTATCATATTTTTTAAAACAGTTAAAAAAAATTTTAATTGAGTAAAATTCGATCAAGTTAAAGTAATAGTTATATCAGATAAATATGAATCGTCGCATGCTTAAATTAATCTCAATTGAAATGCTAATATTTTTATGATAATCTGTATAATATATCTATATCTAACTATTAGTGGAACTTTCAGCAAAAATTAAAATTAGAACTCAAAATAATATTTATAATCAAAAAAGAAGATCTTAAAACAAAAAAAAACGAAAATAATTAAAATTACGTTTTTTTTTTTATAATTACTCAAAGTGATCTTCGTTATTTGTAATACAGAGTTGAAGTTTTTGAACCCAAACATTCTTAACATTTTCTAATGTCCCAGGTAAGATATTTAGAATATTAAGTTCAATTTTATGACGAAGTCCAGAAACACGATGGATACATAATATTTTTTTTAAATAAGACCCATAAAAAAAATCCATGGGTATTAAGTCGGGAGACCTTGGTGTCCAATGTACTAGACCTTATGTTCCCATCCATCTTCTCGAGAAGTGTTTATTCAGCCAACCTTTCGGAATATTGAAATTATGTACCATGTCACTGTCTTGCATAAAAATAGTCTCTTTCCAGTTTGTATTAGTTAATTGAGAAATTATTAGCCACACATGTTCTTCTAATAAATCTTTATAATTTTTTCCATTTAAATTTCTTTCAATAAAAAAAAGGTTCGATAAACTTCCTACTACAAAATCCAGTCCAAACATTTAATTTTTCTATATTTCGGGCATGGTATTCTAAAGAATATGAATTAACGTGGATTTTTGTCAGATCAGTGATTAGTCCAATGTCTACTGGTTTATGCATTTCTTATAAAAATAGATTCGTCGATAAAAATTAATTTATCTACAAATATTGTATCTCTTTTATGTAATGCCCATTCACAAAATTATAAATACGTTTCTTTATCACCTGTGAAACTATTAAACAAAATTTGTTTTGTATGGTTTTATTTTATTTTTTGCGACGTTGTATGGACGAATTATTTCTTTACTCCGACCTCCATTCATCGATGACGTACAGATAATTTTGGAGCTACAAGCCTACAACTAGTCTTCTAAGAACGTTAATAGAGTGATCAACTTTTGATGCGCTCTAAGATCTACCTGACCTACTTCGCTCATTGACATTACCTAAGAGTTAAAATTAAATTATTATTAAAATTAAATAACCAATGAAATAATTCATTACTACGCTGCTAAATCATTATTGGAAAAAATTTATTTTTTAGAAATAACTCAGGCTCGAACATTCAAAAAATGTACTAAATATTCATGTAGTTATTCACAACAAAAACTAAAAGTAAGAAAAATGTATTTGCAATTTAACAAACATTGGGACATTTATCTGTTGATAAAATATTGTACGATGGTTTTTCATTTGATGATCAGGATATTCAATTCCATAGCTATAAGCAGTTTAGTCTATTACTTTCATTATTTCGGAAGTAACATTTTATCATGTCGATGTTATCATGTACTGAGAAGGTATGAGTTATTTTTGAAATGTACAACATAAAAGATACCTATGAAACAAAAAAGTTATAGTTAAAGATGACAGTACGACACTAATAGCTACTTACAAAGAGTCAGAATACAAATAAATAATTTTAATCAAAATTATTTACAAAATTGCGATAAGTGTATTATTATAAAAATTATTAATAAATCTATTTAAAACTGTATGATAATTTTCAAAGTTTTAATTCAAATAGAAATACCAATAGCTATGTGTCTATGTCTTGTTGTTTACTGAACAGCGAAACTAATTACCTATTTTTTTAAGTATTTTAATTATCGTGAAGTGAACCTAAAATTACGAAATGAGACAAATGGCCGTGGCCTAAAATTATCTTACAATTATAAATGCAATTTATAATAATAATAAGCATATCGCAATTTTATAAATAATTATATAATTTAAATTATTCACTTATATAATAATGATATTTATAAATATTAATTCATTGTATGGATAGTAATATCGAATATTATAATATATTAAGTGATGATTAATAAACACAGAGTCGTATTTGTTACAGTCAGGTGTGGATCCAGTTCCCATTAACGGGAGGAGCGGATTAAAAATAAGTAAACATATGACGATTTGTGATTTATACAATAAAATTTAACTAATACACTTTGACACGGACAACAGGAGGGGGGTCGCCCCTATCCCTCTGAATCTGCAACTGGTTACAGGCTACATATTGTTGTATCATAAAATAATTATTGTCAATTTCCCTCAGGGCTCAAATAACATAATATAATAGAAAATAATATAATATTAAAGCATCGTGTAACCATCAATTCGTCGTATCTGCTCAATTCTTAATATCTTTATCAATATCGATTGTATGCAGATTTCTTCTATAATAATCTATAAAAATAGATCTACCAATAAATTATTTTAAATTACATTTTTTGTAATATAATATATTATATTTTGTTGCGCGTACACATTTCGAATTGTCCACGAATATAAATAACTATTTAATTGTGATACAATTTGCCTTCTACCGACCAAAATCGTTTTTACCGGACGTATATATTTTATATACATATACATTATACAAAATATACATTAAATACATATATATTGTACGTCAAAATGGGAAACTGTACAAAAGGACTTTGTTCGATTTGAAGGGGCCGGAAACGACTGTGTATAATATAGCAACTAAATTTATACTATGTAAGAGGCTACGTATTTTGGTTATCCATGACATATTAAACACACTGCAAGATTCGACTACCGAAAATGGAATAAGGCTATTAAAGCGACAATGATAAGATATCATTAAACTATTTATTTTTTATTATAAGTATGGTCTTCGTATAGACACGACTTTTACTTAAACTCACGTTTAGAATTTAAAATTAAGATTATAAAATTTAACTTTTGAAAATTATTTGAATAAAAACGATTAATTAAATATATTATTATTGTCAATACCTTAATGACGGGCGAGACAGGTGGGACAATATTTTTCCATGTACGTTCATACACCATAATATTTTTATCAACAATTATCGTCAAATAACTTATAACTTATAAGAGTTATAAGCAATAATACAAAGCGAAATAACTATTGTTGAATATAAATTTGTTTGAAAAAATTCTTATTGCTTCACGATCTTTCGCTAAATATTCTGTTGGATTCGATTGACAATATTGGCTTGTAAAGTTGTAACCAATAATATTGTCGCTCAAATTGCCTATTAAAAATAAATACGCTAAATACAAAAAAAAACATATTTAACATTCTTTACTACATCGACTATTATATTAAAATAAATTACAAATGTTAATGTGTTAATATAAATTTTAAGTACATTCGTAAACGTATACGACTATGTATATATAGACACGCGCTGGTGGCTAGAAAACTATGAAAGATAAAATAATCATGAAGTCCACATGACACGCGACAATTTCGTCGAACATTATAATATAAATTATTCACCGGACAGGTTTTTAACGATTTTTTAGTTTATTAATTTATTAATTTATATAATATATTCTTAAATTTGAAATAAAACGAATTGAATTCATTAAATTGTTTCATTTAAATCAAATTCTGTAATGTGAAATTAAAATTGAATAATTAAAAATGTGACCCGCGGACGGTTGTCCTGTGACAAATGAAGAATTCATTTTGCTTTAAATGATTTTCAAAATGCACAATATCCAATAAATATTAAATTAAAAATTATCTGATATTCTGTAAATATGAGAAAATATCTTCTAAAAAAATAATCGATTAATGACATAATATTTTATAATATATAATAAAAACGTCTTACGGAAGTACAAAATTCGGACGTTGTCCTAGATAGCTCTATGAAAATTTAATTTTTATTACTGATGTTCACGTCCTGACAGCATGACGCAAAATATTATTAAATATGCTATACATAGCAAATACAAGAAAAAAGGTATTCAGAACTAATTGTACGTTTCTAATATGTGTATATGTATTATGAATTATGATTTATTGAATTAGGTAATAATATTGTGTAGTTTTCTACGAGTCTACTATACTATATTCCGACTGGACAAAGTGTTTGTTTCTGTTGTTTTTCGATACCTACTAAAGAATACAAACTAATAATGTCGAATGATTGAAGCATAAAAGTTATAATTTACGTATATACTTTTTTTCCGACAGTTTAAAAAAAACAATAATAGTTTTTACTGTCTTGTCTGCACGAATCACAATTTTGTTGTATTATACGTATAACTAATTTTACACACACACAGGCACGCACGCACGCACATAGTTGATTTTATCAAAAAAGTTAATTATATATTTATGCAGACAGCTCAGACCAATATTTGATGCGTTAAAAAACGTAAGTACACATTATACTAGTGACGTAGTGTACACGTCATCATATACGTTGTGCGTGCTATCACTATCACAAAAATGTACGTTTTGTGTTTTGAATTTATAATACTTACCGTATTATTATATATATTAGTATTAATATCATAGCGTTTAACTTTGAAGAAGTCGTATAATAGATTATTTCCGCACGGAACACACTGTCATTCCCGTCTAGTTTTCAAGTGTAAATTGTAGACGTTCGGATTTGACGTGTAGTCAAGATAACAAATAGTACACGTATCATTATGATTCAGTATGAAAATGGTGTCCTCGCGGAATTGCCACCGACTGACCTCTTGGCCATTCAGAACACTCTTTGGTAAAAAAAAGAGGGGATATTTGAAAATATCCAGCCACGTTTCAGGATCCCTTAACCAGAACCTACGCCAAATTTGTAAAATTATGGATCCTCGTGTGACAAAACATATAATGTACGTGTGTACAACACTTATCTAATTGAATATATTTATAAATAACTTTAAAGACAATGATAAACATATAATATACCGAAATAATATTACTTACAATATGAATAAATAGTTTCCTAGCGTTCAATGTCTTTAAATGCCGCAGTGTTTTAACAAAAAGTGAAACCACGCGCGTATATCGTCCGGCAACGAATGTATGTTATAATATATCGCCGGTCGGGCGGCCGAATTCGAACTGGACGAACGATGATCGCATGGGCTACGTATTGTTATTATTTTTTTTATTATTATTATTGTTATTATTATTACTATGTTGTTTACCTAAGCGTTTTCGTATTTATCATCGTCGTAGGCTATTCCGGCCTCGGGCGAGCGAGCCTAACTGCAGCAGGTACTGAGGTACACAACATAATATAATATAACATATAATATACCCCGAAAATTCGCATATATGATATATAAGTGATTGCGCAAACACTGTAAATTGCATTATCAACATTCGCACGGGATACCAGCAGCAGCATACACATACGTTCAGTATTTATAATATATATATATATATGACTACAGAGTGGTCCGCGGCCTTTTTACCCACATCATAATATTCAATATTATGTGCGTGCAGACGTGTATGTACAATGCATATATTATAATAATATAAGCCAACACTGGAATACGCCAAAACGCCCATAACTCGGTTTCTATGTGCATATTGTATTATACAACATGCATGTATTGTTATACAAATATGCATTTTTTTTTTTACCTGACGAGAAAAAAAATTGTCCGTTCTTTTTATAGTTTAATAATAAATTATTACGAAACCCCGTACAATATAATATAATTTGTCCGTACTGTTTCGTCGAAAGACTATTACGGTGTACAACACGAGTTGAAAAATTTAAGTCCACTCGTCAATTGTCGATATAATAATATATTATAATAGTATTGAACAGTAATATTATGTACATCGCATGCATTCATGAGACGCGTGTTCACAGGGAAATATTTACATGTATATACATTATATTACGGACCGATGGTCATCGTCGTTTGATAAAAAAAAGGATTAACTCCGTGCCGATCGCGCTCGCAGACGTAAATATTATAACACATTTACAGCTAAATATAAGCTTAAACGAGTTAAATATAATAAATGAAACGACGATAAACTTAATGCAGGTCAAAACCCGAGTGTGCACATAGTAGGTACAGTGTGCGGTGTGCCTGTGTGCATGTGACATTTAGAATTTTAATTTTAAATTCTTAAAAACAATAAATCGAAAACGTATAAAAAACACGGTATAATTATTTTCAATTGGATGTTAGTTCTTGGATACACATGATCACACGCGATTTCGACGAAAACGTAAGAAATCAAATGATCAGTGCTTATATCGACGTTCAAATATATTTACATTTATTAATTGATTATTATTTTATTGCCAAACGTTTAACTGTGAAATTTGTACTTACAAATTGTTAGGGATGTCTGCGGAGGAGCTACGTCTGCAGCGATTTAATATATGACCTACTAATAATAAGTAATAAGTAATAACTCTCATGTAGATTAAATTCCGGAAATTATGAATAGTTTATCCAGCAAAGACGTTCAAGGGACAAGATTGTAGGACTGCAGGAGGTACAACTCCACTCCTGTCTTTATAAGTGCGTACTTAAAAAACTAGGGGAATTCGCTTCGCTGTATAGTATAGGTTTCGAGTGTACCTTCTCATTATGTAAGTCACTGTAATAAGGAAGACCTTGCGAGAGAGCGGCAGATGGTGCAATGCCATCTAGGGAGGTGAACGGGACTCCATTTTTGTACTTTGTTTTATAATTTGTACGCACACACACACATATATATATATATATTTATTTAGGCTCCGGCCACCATGGCGCGTGTATTATATTTATATACTTATATAGTTATTAATTTGTGAGGCGATTTTGTATAATTTACTAGGTAGTAATTATTGTACAATAAACGATGCAACTGAGACGAAAGTAATACTATCATAGTTCCCGTCTCAGTTGTGATACCATATCAGAAAAAAAGACACTGTAATAAATGTATTAAATTTAAGATTAGTGCCTAGCGGATTATAGATTTTCTCTTATATAACTTTATACACGCTCGTTGCTTACTAATATAAAACTTTGCATTCGGTGTACGATAACTATAGTATCAAAATTATTATTAGTGTATTCTGCTTCAGATTATGAAATTATAAATATATGACCTTTAAAAACAAAAATATATAGCAATTCCACGGAAAAACATATAAAGATGAAAAAAGGAAACACGTATTCAATATTTTTATAAGACCTATAGTATAAAAACGTATGAAATAATATTCAGTTATAAAATTATAACTATATTTAAAAATGAAAATTTTCAACTTTTGATGCTGTCCAGCTTACAGATCACCTATCACCTACTGCAATGCTGTCACTGTTTTATCGATCATGGTAATTATAATGATGCTGTGAAAAGATTTTTATTTCACGAGCCCACTGTTAAATTTTCCACGCTAGCACGTTGATTTCCAATCTCGACAACCCGGTTTCTTTAAACAAACTTACTACCTTTAATACATATATACGTAATTTACGAGTGTAAAATAAAGTATAAACAATAATTAATGTCATACAATATAATATAATTATTACGCGTTTGTTATACTATATAATATATTATATCATTGTACAATATTGACACAACTGTATAGCAAATTTTCTAAAACGGTTAACATGTTTAAACAACACAACGTGTGATGATAAATACTTCGCAGACTGTTATTGCTACGGCGGTATTCATCGTATCAAATATATGATATATTGGTAAGTTAGGTAACATACTAATGTGAAGTATTCTGCGGTAGCTAGTAGATATATATTATATAATATACTACATATATATATTTATATACGGAAGATACAGTATTGAATATAATGTCATACATAGGTTCGAAAGAAAGAACATACTGGAGCAGTCTTTCTAGATATACCTCAAGCGTTCGATCGAGTCTGGTATGACGGGGTCTGCTCTACAAATTAAAATGCCTCGGTACACCTACTACTGCAACCTGCAACCTCGTTAAATCTTTTCTCTGCTCGCGCTGTTTCAGCGTTCAAATAAATGACACCTAACTAGAATATTAAATAAATAAATGCAGGTGCAGTACCACAAGGTTCAAAAATATCTCCATTACTATTAAATGTATAAATATCTGACTTTCCCACGGCTATGAACACTGAAGCACTATACGCGGTCATGCGGATGATAGTGCCATATATTCAAGTTCTAATAAAGTTAAAAATTGTAACCAAAAACATCTAAACTCATCTTGATGAAATCCAAAAATGAGCGCAAAGATGAAAACTGACCGCAGTCTAACGAAAAGCTCAGCAGTTCTTTTTACACTATTATGTAGTCACACAAACCCAAAGAATACATCAATCCGATGCTCAACGGCTACAATATTAAAGCATGGTCTCCTAATATTATCTTGGAGTAATATTAGATTAAAAAAAAAACTAATCTGGAACTCTCTCAAATCTTTTAAATTACAGCAAGGATATCTGCAACGCGTTGCAACGTTTAAAAATATATTATATTCACTAAAATTAATTGTCAAACTTCACTTAGCTAAAAATGTTTATTATTATTTTATATAAACAAATTATTCGATCATCGCTACTACTATATGCAGTTCCTGTCTGGGGAAAATGTTCCCCAAATCGCATAAACAAAATACAAGTCATGCAACCCAAATTCCTACGTGTGATTTCAAATTCTCATCGGTCTGTTCGAAACGATGTTCTGCGCACAGATTTTAAAATACCAACAAGAAAAAACACATAAGGGAACTATTTGTAAGCTTATTCAAACATCTATACAAGGCAAGCGGCTTACAACACGATAGGCTGAATGACTGTCCAAATAGACGCAGACTACAACGTGGTCGTCCCCACGACGTTTTAAATTAGCACATTCTACTTTATTTATTATTGTAAGAGTAAAAAAAATATTCTTAAAAATTCCTTGTATAATTGTAATTTGTAAATATAATCATTGTATACAAAAAGCGATTCTAAGCGGAGATAGTATGTCATTTTATGTCAAGTATATTTCATAATATATTTTTTGCTATTGCTATTAAATTAACTTATTTTTCTATTAGTATTACAGAAGTTTGAT
Organism: Pentalonia nigronervosa; assembly: GCA_014851325.1. NCBI lineage: Eukaryota > Metazoa > Arthropoda > Insecta > Hemiptera > Aphididae > Pentalonia > Pentalonia nigronervosa. Next base: position 26,802 of record JACXSJ010002369.1, on the reverse strand, counting down.
TTAGTTTTTGCCAAAAACATAGCATTTATTATATTTATTAATATTAAATTATTATATGATAGATAGTCTATATTTCTATCATATTACATTATTGTTATCAACTTTTGGATTAATGTCGCCTTACCGTAAAACAACGTTAATAAATTAAGAATACACCGTTGCCAATTTCGTAACCATGTTAGTTGCTGCATATCTGTGGTATCATAGTTAGAATTGACGTTTACAACCCAATCGCAGTTTTTAAGAGATTTATTACATCTATACTATAATATATGTTTTGATTTTCATTACAAGCCCTCGGCCCCCGATACACGCATCTATGTGGAATGCGGATACTTGCAGTACAAATCCCATTCAGCCTATATCGTATACATTACAATCTCCTCCGATGGAAATTCATAGTGATTGAAAGAGCCGAGTAGGGGGAGTAATTTATTTTTATTTTATTGTACCGATACTCCACACGTTAACAATACTGTATTATATAATACCCTGTCGACGGCATTTTAATATCATTATATTATAATATCGAGGCATAAATATTTTTTTTAAAAAATATAGCTTCCAGTCATCAGATTATATAAAGTACCGCGGTACATAATAATAATATACTTTAAAGGTAGGTAGCTAATTTAAGAGCAATAACTAAAGCCACATCTCGCAGCAGTGGACAACGACAATGTAACTCCGAGATTCAAATTAATGAAGTACCTATAGCTAAGTGCATAAATAAAAATATCGTTTATCCATCTTTATATACTACTGCACGTGATATGGCAATAGAATAAGAGAAGTCCGTCTACCGCCATCGCATCCACTGTGGGTTGATTCATCGAAAAAGCGTAATAAAAATCATAAATACAAAGCATAATAATATATCTATATGAATACTGTATAGTGTCGCACATGAGTATTATATTTAGAGTAGATAAAATATGTAAGGACTATTGATGATGTAAGACTCATTTGCGATGGTAGGAGGTATAGATGGAAAATTACGTATTTTCACAGTGCTCGCGAACGTATTACGGATTGGATGTAAAAATGATATTTCACGTCCATGGCTGTAGAATAAAAAAATAAACGAGTACCTATATATTAGTATTAATTTATAATCAGACACGCCATATACCTTGAAAATAATTACCCGTTCGTATAAGTCTTTTGAATAATTAAACCTATACATATGTAATGTGTATATATAATTTATTTCGAGTAATACAAATAGTTATAAAAATATTATACTCACCAAAATAAAGCACCAGCCAATACATTTTAATTATAATATCTCTTGGTTAACAAAAATAAGGGATAGTAAGACTTAAGAGTCTATTAGTCTATAATATATATTATATTTGTTTAAATATACTTATATTGATCGTTTAAAAACTGGTTAATGATTCCGTTTAGATATGATGTCCATTATCACAAGGACGCATTATACTCTATGTCTATAGTCTATAGCGTGGGTGACTAACATGAATATTAAGTTTACGAGCCACGTGGATAAATATATTGATATCAAGAGCCAAAATGTTTATAAATACATTTTATAGTTTAAAAAATAATTAGTAAATTTTGGTTTTTGTTAATAAGACGCGAGCCACGTGTGACTTAAACCAACTGACCACTCCTAGTTTATAGTCAATAAGGTCATCGTTGTCTGTGTCTCTTGCACACCAAACTCGGCGAAAGAAGATAAATCAGGAAACTTATCGCTCGGCTGTGTAGGTTTCGAGTGTACCTACCTCTCATCATTGGATAGGTCTTTATAATGGACGTGTTAAATAAAAATTCAATGATAAATCGTTCTATACAAAAATCGATTCTGAGCAGAAACTAGGATATAGCCTCTACTATTCTAAGAATATTTTTTAATTCTTTTACCTTAGACATTTTAAGTAATTTATTTTTCTATTAATTAAACAGTGTATTAAAATATTTAATCTATTTTTGCCAAAAGTATTCCATTTATTATATTATGATACATTATTGTTATTAACTTATGAGTATGAATGGATTCGTGGAAAAAACTTTAAAATTAGTCTAAATATTTTAAAAATTGCATTATGTATAGAAAATACTAATTTATGCAGGCACTTAATGACGAAAAATGACAAGTCTGTGATTAATATTTTTTGAATTATAACAAAATAATTACTAAAATCATAACTGAAAAATCTTTAGGTATTTTTAGATTAAATATCAAATTTTATCAAAATTTAAACGCTCATAAAAAATTTGTGTTATCGATATTTTTTATTTACTATAAAAATAAATAATTTAAAGAATTTCGTATTAAATTTTCAAGCATTTTGATGTTAAATTAATTCACAAGACCATGAACTTGTTTTTCCAAAATATATTAGGTACTATGCATGTTTTTATTGTTGATTTGAATTATATTCGGTTATCTTACCATTGATGAAATTATGACAACGCATTTTGCACGTTTATTCAAACATCAGGTTGTTTAACGCAAGGCATTAACCATCAGCCACCGTGTATAATTACATGTATTATATATTTAATATAATTAAATGTAATACTAATGGAAACATTTCGAGAGTAAATTGTTCCAAGTCAGAAGTATTATTCGCCCTGATATAAATACAACACCATAATGGTTCGGCAAAATCTAGAGTTACTTCATTTGCAATGTAGAAAAAATTGTTTAGATTTTTGGAAACAACATAAACATACATTTCCTGAGTCATACAAGCCACAAATAAAATATTTATGTATACCTGCAACTTCAGTTCCGAGCGAAAGTGTTTTCAAAAGCTGGATTGTTAACGAATAATTGTAGAAATAAGCTATCACCAAAAAATTTGGATTTTATAATATTTTTAAATAGTAATTTAAATATGTTGTAATATTTATTTCCTATCAGAGGTTTTATAATAATAATAATAATTATTATTATTATTATCATTTTCATTTTAAACAGTTGTTCAATTGTTTGTTATAAGCCTACCATAAAGAATCGTAAATTATTTTATTTTAAAACGTATTTTGTTTTGTTTTTATATTATAATTTATAATAAGCGTAATGTATTATTTCAATTAAAATTATTACTATGAATTTTTATTAAAAGTTGACTATTGATTGATTTTTTAGTCGATAATATTCTAATTATTTTAACTGAGTGAATTATTCTCAATTATGATGATTATATATTTTATTCTAAATATTTTGATTATGATAACATCTCGATTATCGAAATCATTCGATTATTCCCATCACTGTATTAAATGTTACAGGTTTTAGCAATATTTTCGATGCGCATAATAGTAATGATAAAATTAACAACAGAAATACTAAATAGTAATATTATGTTAGATGTACACAACAAGGGAAATCAAAAAATGACCTCGCTGATAGTATACAGTTTAGTACTACTCATATACAATTTACATATATTATTAGAAAAGCATAATATTCGTTATGCGTGTCTAGAATTTTACACCTCTCCGAAAAACCAAATTTTTTATGAATATCTGACAAAAGGCTTTTAAATTTTAATACGGATTATGGACACGTGCATCGTGAGATGGCAACACCTCGTTCCGATAAAAATCCATGAACACAATAATGCGTTTATAAAATAAGTCGTGATATTCCGTGACTGAATGTATACATAGTATATTATCAAATATAGTCAATAGTCATAAAAAAGTATACCATAATAATACACGCGGTGATGTGACGACGATATGAAAGATAAAGTGTTACAAACTTGTTACTATAGCAGAGGATCAGGGGACACGAAGATAGACTTGTCAAAATGTGTCACGTACCTATTTTTATTTTGAAAATCTGAACGCGCCTTATACTCGCTTGTGTATACACTATACACGCAAGTAACGGCGTGTATCGTATTACATATTATACCAAAAAAAAAAGGGGTTAAAAAAAATTGAAAACTGATTGATAAACGATAATATAATATGATATTAATATATAGTTAATAACAATGAGATAATTAAATATTTTGTCGAATAAGCATGCAGCAGTCAGCAGCGGTGTTATCTGTTATTGCTCAATGTAGGTATTGGTATTAAAATAAACAAACGGCAATTAAAGAGTTTTCAAACTTTTTGAACACATTGTCTATTTTAATTAACATAACGACAACGTACACGAAGACACTACGCCAATTTCTGCTTAACCATTTGTACGTTATAGTGCATAATATGCATAATACAATATATTTAACCGTGTAATACGCATAAAATGTAAATAAAAACGGCGGTACATTTCTGCAGCATACTATAGCTATGGAGTATATTACTAATAATAAGGTAGCCCATATAATATTATAATATAACCGATGGTCTCCGCATTTAATCGATACTGTTCTGTAAGACATCATGCATAAATTATTCACGAGTCAACCGACTGAAATACACCGTCTGAACAGTTCTTATTATTCTTATTATTTTTTTTTTTTTTTCATTCTAAAATACCTACCTATTATTTTCAATTTTTTTCTTTGTTGCTTTCCCGGAAAACTGTATTATTTTATAAGCCGCATTGCATCAAATTGTACTTTGTCCCTTACCACTCCAACACCCGACACGCTACTCTAGTCATATATCATGTACAGCCATATACCTACGCACAATATACACACCACATACATGTCAATAGCACATTTCCGAAAACGTAATAATATGTATAGAACCACAAGGGCGTATTATATAACATAATATATTAATATATTATATTTATCGTTTTTTAGATTTCATTGTGCATAATATTATAATAGCAGATACATACCTATGATCAGTGGCATATTTACGCAAGGACAAATGGGACATTTGCACTGGGTCCACTTGGACGAGGAGCCCACCGACAACAGTGAACACAGTCAAACAAAATTGTATAGTTTTGTTAGGCACCTACATTTATCATAATTCGGGAGAAATAAAATTATGGCCGATTAACAAAGCGGGAACCCACTCAAGGAAAGCATCTTAAGAAAAGTTATAATAAACATTGAATTCGTGTTTTATTTTTGTATGTCATCGTCATATTATTACGGTGAATGTAAATGTTTAATTTGTACCTATTTTCTTACTCTATGATACCAATCCGATAAAATATCTCAATCACACAATATAAATAGGTACTAAACAAATAACGATAACCACTGATTATAACTCACGTATGGTGTATATGGATTTTGCTTGGCTATTTTGGTGGCTTATATAACTTATATCAAACAACATTATATAACAAATAATTATAATAATATTTATACAAAACTAAATACTAAATTTTTAATTGTACTGGGCCCATGATTTGATAAATCAGGGCCTGCCTGCGATAAAGATAATAATATAAAAACGATTAAATTATTGGTGTCTCTGGACGTTTCCTTCTCATACGCTACCACGTATAGGCTACCACTAGCCAGGCGCGGATGCAAGAACGATGGGGCTACACACCATCCAGGCGTTTAAGTTCCTTAAATTCCTTACCCGACGTCATCCGGACAGGCAACGTGTTTTGGGGGGTCGCGTTCATATTATATTTTCGTAATATTTCGTACCTATAATAGTTTTTCATTTGATTGGTATTAACAAGTTCTTTAATAACACTTAACATATCCAACACTGCACAGTTGTCGAATATTACTTATTAATTATTATTATTGCGTATTATATTTTACTGAGTTATTTATTGGAAGGAGCATATTATTCCAATTAAACGCGTGTAAAAAGTGTCTCGCTTAACGTTCGGTTTTCTAGGAACCTAACCTTGACGATAAACGAGAACTTACTGTATTTATACGATCAATAATTAAATTAGAGGTATATTTTCACGTATTATACAATATAAATTATTGTTTATTATACTATGTATAAATGCATAATAATATCTTAAATACTTAATATATAATATGTATATTTTAATTAATGAATATATTATATGTTCAAATGTAGATACGATCTATTTAATTTAAAATTCCATAATAATATCATTATGGACATTTATATAATTATTTCTAATATTATTACATGAACAAAGCTTAATAAAAATTTTAAGTTATTGTTGTTAATTATATGATTATTTTAGTTAATTGTGAATATAAAAGGTAAATTGCAACAGGGCCATATACAGTGAGAGGTTAAGGATTCATCCCCCCCCAAATATTTTAAAGTAAGTATGTATATTTGAATCGCGGACATTTTCCCCCCGGATAATTTCCCCTAACTGTTTCTGGTGTAATAGGATATTTCCCCCCCCCCCCATTTTTTTAAAAAAGTTTACCTATTTTTTATTAGTATTATATTATTATTTAATATGGAATTATTTTTTTGCCTATTTTGTATATTTCCAAATATTTTAATAAATATAATAAATTATAGATGTACATTTTTGATCCACTGAACTACTTGAAACAATAAAATAATTTGAACAAAAAATAAATAAATATGAACAAAGGCTAAAAAATATGTGTTTAGAAATAACAAAAGAATCACAAATTAAAGATTTTTTACAAAATTATCATTTCTATGTCAAAATTTTTAGCCATTTTTATTAATTATTAATTATATTTTATCTAGACAATCTTTTATCTTTTATATATAATCTTATTTTTTAAAATTATTTTAGTTGTAATTTTTATTGTTTCAAATAATTCAATTAATCAAAAATATATACATCTATAATTTATTATATTTATAAAAATAAAAAATATATTTATATTTTATTTAAAAAAAATAATTTCATACTAAATAATTAATAATACAAAATTATTAAATAGTAAACTTTAAAAAAAAATTGGAAGGAAATGTCCGCATCAAAAATATATCGAGGGTGGGGGAGATGTCCTACTACACCAAAAACAGTCCTGGAAAAATGTCTGGGGGGTAAATGTCCATTTCCCGTAATTGTATACATGATATAACAAATATATATAAAATTATGTATTTTTAATTCATGTGTTAAAAATATTTTAACCCCCCCCCCCCCACAATCAAATTGATCCTGAATACGTGCCTGAATTGCAGTGTACTGTAAATTGTATTGAATATCACAAATGTATGTTTTTATTGGGTTATTCAATTGGTATCTATTGTACATATTAATATTAGTAAACGTCAAAATGCTATTGTAAAATTAATTAATGGCATGTAAAAACTGTGAATATGTATTTACTGTTTTTGGTTTTTTTTGTAACTGCTGTAAGAAAAATTTATATAATATAATAATTTGTATAGGATTTTGAAGACTTAGGAACAAAAATTATAATTAGCATATGAGTAGATAAAAAAAAACAATAATTTTAATCGTCTTTAAATAGCAGAAAAAGTCGTATTATTTTACTGTTTTTAGGTATAAAATATTTCATAGGTAATAGCTTAAAAAAAGTCAAAATAATTTGAAAATTATAATATGTCTCACAAATGCTTGTATAAACATTTCGTGAAAATTACAAATATCTACGCATAAATATTAATTTTTGAATGACACGATCAAAAAATAAAATCTATTTTGTCAAAATTGGATTTTTTGTAAAAATTTTTGTTTTTTCTTGATTTTTTTTTTTTACCTGATTATTTTAAAAATACTAGGAATTTTTAATTTTGATTTCTTAAAAGTACCAACTATATCCAATTCAGTAAGAATAGCCACCCTCCATATTGAAGATCGAAGCACTTCTATCTACCATACAACGTGTATACAGACAGGAAAAAAACACATCATTGTAAAATCTTGACATTCATCTAAAATGTTATTAGTCTTTGAAAACTGGCGGTTAATAACTTACGGACAAATCGATTGTCAACAACGATAAAGTAAATTACACGCCTTAAAGTGTACACATAATATGGGTTAGGTATACTGAAAATATGGAAGTACTTAGATAAATATTGAAGGGATTGTATTTTATGACGTCTTTTATTATTTTCACATTAGTCGCGGCTGGATGGTCTCCGATAACGGCCATATAGTGATTTGGAATGATATTATCTTCTCTACAGATAATATGACAGATAGACAAAGTTTCGGCAAAAAAACAAAAATCGAACTTCTTATTGAACATCAGTGGAAACAGGTCGGGTAGAACTGATAACCAGATTTTTCTTTTGCCGAAATTAAAAATAGGTTTTAATCCATATTTCTATACATTTACATCCATAATATAAACAGGGAGATTCACCAGTCATGCTCACTTCCATATTTTCATTTAATAATAGATTTATTCAAATTATAATTTTTGGAAATTTTAACTATATACTTATAAAGACTATATTTTCAAATTCTTGAGATTTTTTGTACTAGGTACCTAGATACTTAAGAAGTATTCTGTGGAGTTCGACGTATCAGAATCAAAACTCGAACGAATAGATTTTAAGTTATTTAATTTTGTGTACTATAAGGATAATAGATTAGACCTAACCTAACCATGATAATGGGTTTAGAACAGCGGTTCCCAACATTTTTAGTCGGCGGTGCCCTTTTTCCAATGAACACTTGTTTTCATTGTTGACCGATTTTAACTACAATAAATTGTAAATATTTTTTTTCACTCTCGAGCCGCGGTGCCCCTGAAATAAGCTCGCGGTGCTCTTTGGGCACCGCGGTGCACAGTTTGGGAACCGCTGGTTTAGAAGATAGAGGTGCTATGAAAATTTGAAAAATTTAATAATTAATATTAATCTATAAATATAAATAATTTATAAAAATGGTCTAAACAAGTATAATAAATACTAGATCCAACATAACATTTTTTTATATTTTTGTAAAACCATTTTTAAGGACTATTATACTTAGTTTCATTTTAATATCTGAAAAATATGTTCAAATTTTGAATAAAATAAATCAAAAATTCAAAAAAAGTTTCCATTGAATAATTTACAGTAAAAAAGAGGGGTTTTTATTTGAAAAATAGAAGTTTGTATCGTCATCACAGAACACTCTTTAGGTAAAACAAAAATATCGCAATAATCTGAAAATGTGATCTTTAAATACATTTAAAAATTCCAAAAATCAAAATTTAAATAAATTTATTATTAAATGAAAAAATGAAGGTGAGCATGCTAGGTAAATCACTCAATATACCGACATAAGCAGGCAAATCACAGTTTCGAAATACATCGTATTTTTAATTTATACCCAGAAATTTATCTCCGAAATCGTTATCAGATACGAAAGTCAAAGGAATGTATAAAAAAAAACATTAACAAAAGCCCAATTTTAATAAATCCTTTCCTTTTTTTTAGTAAACTGCGGTTGATTGAAAAAAGCTGACCACCAAGCATGGTAAATTTTTCGAATAAAATCAAAAAAATTAAATAAGAAAAAATTGCGCCTGACTGAACGAAGCGTTAGTATAATTTGTATATCTTATATCATAATTAGGTTTTTTTAGTAATTGTTATTAGTTTATTTTACAACAGTCCAGTTAGATACATTTTATTTGACTTATACATAACTACATCGGATTAAATAAAATAATGTGCATGAGTATAGCTATAGGATATGATATATATTATTATATGTATACAATTTATCGATTTTTAGATACATTCAACTGTTTTACATTTATAAAATAAAAGCATGATGATGAAACACTTATTCAAAAGTAAACAATTTGAATTATAACATAAATAATAATTATATATTACAAAATATGTAATTTAACCAAACTTAATCAAACTAAGTAGGTACTCAAAACCCTATCCATAATTAGAATAACAAACTGCTTTGATGTTTAAGAAATTATTATCTTATAGTAATTAAGGTTCCTAAATCAAAACTTGTTAATAAACAATAATATTGTAAATACAAACGATGATAAATTATTAAATGCAAAAAACGCAACTTTTAATAAAAAGATGAGATTTTAATTTTCTGTATTCTAGATAAATAGGTCATCATAAAGTTATGTTAATACAATTAAGTATCTATATCATAACCGTTTAGAAAGCATTTAGTGAAGATTTGAAAATAAGCAAAAATATTGGTTCATGCAGTGAAATACAAAAATGTGTCGTGATAAAATACGGTGTTTTTTTAATTTCTGATACCTATCAGGTAAAGAGTATGACGTATACAAATATTGTATAATAACTTCAGGGAAAATCTAAGGAATAACTTAATGCAATGTTAAGAAAACTTCGATTTATCATAATTGACACGCTATTACCAAACCTTAAGCATGGAAAACATTTCGAGAACGTTGACTCGAGAATTAACAGGGATGATCTATAATATATGGCATTGTTGATTAAGACCTTAGATTATTTAATTGAGGCGTCCTATTTCCTTTGCCGAAGTAATAAACTTATGATGAGGGAAGGTATGAATCATGACCGTATACACATGTGAAAGCTATACGACAAACTCGACTGTAATATAAACGTCAGTAACAAGAGAGATGCACCTATCCACGTTTATAAACCGCATTTATTCGTATTTACATTTATATAATATAATAATAAGTGAGTTATATCTTATACATAATCGATGTGGCTCTTAATTAGTCTGTCAATCGGACAATACTTATGATAATGTGAAAAATATATGAGACTGGCTACATTTTTTATCAACAACCAACTTATCAGTAGGTAATTACTATTAATATAATTTTATTATAGTAACATTATCTACAATATATCTCACAAAGAAAAAAACACGGTAACTGGTAAATACTTGCAATTGTAGGGGTTCGATTCTTGTATTACTCTATATTTTACCATACAATTAAACTATAAAATAAATACAATCTATTGTTATAACGTAAGGAATTTTAAGTTAATATATTAATTATATTATACGTATAGACAATATTACAGTTATCTGGATAACAATACAGTCAATAAAATACACTATAGATACTACTTTACTTAAGACTTAATTTTTTTTTTTTTGAATATTAAACAATATATTATTATGTACCGCAGAGTGTAATTTAAAAAATTTAAATAGAAATTTTGTCAAATAAGTACAATTACAATCATATAAGTATTATGTCTACGGTCTGATCGTCATGCCCTCGGGCCGAATTATTCGGCGATCGTCGCCTGGGCGGTATTGTTACTAAGTAATAAATATGTCACGAGGGCAATTCATCGGATCGTGTGAAGAAGTCTCGCCATTCTCAAAACTTTCTAAAAATAAATTTAAGGGTGTTTGAAATTACGGGACTCGTCTTTAATCCAACGTACGCGGCGTCAGTGTTGACAGTGCTATTGTTTGTGAACGTGATGTCTGACCGTTGCGGCTCCTTTGAGAGAGTTGCAACAGTGACTACAATATCATATACGTATAGATACAATACAAAATCACATTCAATAAAGTTATTGTACATTCGTGTAAGTCGTAAATTCATGCCATGGTTAAATCTCTGTGGATATAACGGAGTGCGCTTTGTAGTTTATTGATATTATTGATTTATACGATTTATTTTTGCTTTACCTACGTAATAATAATATTATGTTACAATTTACAAATGTACCTAAGCCATTACACTTACAAGAGTATATATATACATATATACTCAGAACTGTGGTGAACAATGCTGATTACTGCATGCTTGAATATCTGCAGCACCATATTTATCTGGTAATTCAATTTTTTAAAATGTACTTATATTATAAGTTAGGAATAACCAAAAGTGATCATGTCTATGACTTACGACTATAAAGTAGAACTGTATATTTTTTACTCCGTTTGTATTTTAACTGCACTGCTACACAAATTCTGTACTCATAAACCTTAAATTCGCGTATAAATAATTAACCACATCTCCAAAAGTTAACATTTATATTAAATTAAATTATTCTGCATCATAAGAATAATTTTTGATTGAAAATATAAACGCCATTTGAACTGTACATTATGCAAAAATTGATATAGTTTTTACATAAGTTATAATAATTATTCCGAAAAAGGGAAAAAATATGCTAAACGGACACATGTTTTTTTTAAACAAACTGAACCACCAATAATCGTTGAACAAATTAGTTTGGTTTCCACGCACTTTTTGTTCATAATTTTTATTATCATGGTAAAATCAATGTATGAACAGAATTCTTTTTATAATACCTAGAGATCTGAATTAATCTAAAAACATACTTTTATTGTAGGACCAAAGAATCTAAATTCACTCTTTACAAAAACGAAATTAAACAATTCTACCTATTTTTTATACTTCCTTATTTTTGAATAAAATTGGACACGTTTTTATTCACTCTACACAAAACAAATCAATCGCTAAATATAAAGTACGGGTGACGAATTCGAAAAAATTGAATAATCGTGATCTCAATACCATCGAAAAAACATGTTTTAAATTTAGACTTAAAAATATACAAGCAGTAAACACTAAATGGTCTAGTCGTGCGATTTTATTTTATAATCTGGAGGTAGTTTCTATAAAATCCCAATAAACAGTACCTTCGATCAAATTAAAGATTCAACTACAACCACTAAATAAATATTTTTAATATTTTAAAAAAATATAAAAATACTCAAAAAAAAAAAACAAACCATTCCATAAAATTTAACAGTAAGAAAAATATGATAGTACCTACAATATTTATTATATTTTGACGTGCATGATGCAATATTCTATATATGAATGTTATTCAATGTTATAAATTGTCGACAATATTAAACTAATAGCATTTTGTGTAAACCAGAAATATAACATGTAATCATATTAAATTTTGTTATTAGAACTCGATAAATATAATGTTATGTTGTTAATGAAAATATTATTGTATTGTTATTCTTTTTAATCACTTTAAAACATTTAACATAACAGTTTTTACGGTAAAATAATTAAATATAAAGACTAATTCAGTTAGTGTTCAAGTTTAATATGTAAATATCAATTTTATGGAATCAAAAATGAGTATTACAGCTATACACTATAATATTGAATGCCATAGTCAATGTGAATGTGCGAAATGTATTCATATTGGAAGAAAAGTGACACGTTTAAAACTTGAATAATATTTAAACTGCAAGTTATTGATATTAAAAAATAATTTTTTTCAACCCAATGATAATATGTATTTATTATTAATTTAAATATTTGTTTTTGTTCTCAAAAGATATTTATATTTTTCTTTAATTTCATCTAGAATTGTTTTTGGTTTTAATTATTATTTCACCGATAACTAACTGAATTGCACAAATCTAAGTATACACCGGTATCTAACTACAAAATATGCAACTATACATATTTACAAATATGCCTGTATTATTTGTAATTCAAACGGAAGAGATTTTTAAACGAAATATAATAATGTTAACCACGTCATAATGGCCTAAAATGATGATATTGTTTTAAATAACGAGTCATCAGCAACTGTTATCTCATATTAATGTGAACATGGTGTAGTCTTCGATTGGTCTTCAATTGGTACATTCGTCAAATACACAAAATTGTAAGCAAGAAATCTAAAGAGTAAAACTGTAAAACTACCTACTACAACTTACATGCGATGATGGATGACTAGATGTTATATTCTTTCCTACTTGTTGAGAATATACCTGACACATTTTATTAAAATATGTTTTTAAAAAAAAATATTGTATTTATATACCAATAGTTGTTTACTATTCAATAATTAATGGTAAGAATACCTTTAAAGTATTTTTTTAATGTACATACAGACCACATATATTATATAAAGATAGGACTTATTTACTTTTTATATTCGACAAACACACTGCATTCGTGCAAAATATTAATAAATTGATAGAGTCAATCGAATACGAAATAAGTAAGAATTATTATACATTTTATCTTAGTTCATATGAATGGACTACCGCAAGTACCTTCTAATCACTTTTGTAAGCCTATGTAATGTAACGTTATAAAAAAAAAATAGAAGCGCTTCAATTGGCGGCTGTAATATTAAACCAATGACGATTATGTAACAGGCATTTCCCATTTCCATGTATTGTTTCAATCAAACAAATTTATTTATTTATTTATTATTTTTTTTTTTTTTTTATTGAGATTTTAACATATTATAATGGTTACAATAGTTTAACGTGGTATCATATTTCGACAATTATTGTTATACATCATGAACACTACAAATGTGGATTAATAAAGCTCGCACTATTAAATTTGGATGCCAGCTTGGAATATAAAGTTAAAAATATGAAGGATTATGTTTGCGTTATTAGCTGAGAGAACGTTGATGAGGGAAAAGTTTATGCCAAGAGTGGAAAAAAAGAGACCTTAACTAAGCTCTTTGGAGAGACATATAGGTACAATTTAGAAGCAAATGTTGGAAATCACAGTAGTCCCCATCGCAGTCGAGTAGGGGGCAATATGTGCAATTGTTGAGACCCAATTTAAAGGAATGGTGTGGAAGTAAGCAGTGGCCGGTGTGTCATCTGGTGTATTTGATAATGACGGCGCAACTAATCTTTAGGGATTGAAATCATGGTTGACTAGGAATACCTTTTTATATTGATCTATATCCACAGGCGTAGGACTCTGGAAGGTTATCCCATACGCAAATTTATAATTTATTATATTGCTTACAATTTTAATACACCTATTATATTGGCACACAATTTCTTCTGTTCATATAAATTAATAATTATATTAAATAACAAAAACCGGGGAAATCGGTCTGTTGAATAATAGTAGGTATTGAGTGTACCTTATAACTGAGTTAAGTTGACGGTATTGAATTCTGATATCGGTATTACGGTAGTCAACACCATAGAACAAGTTTAGTTTTTAAGAAATACCTTAAATTAATCTAAATTATTTTGAAAATGTAATTGTATAAAATAACTAAGCTAACAAGCGTGTTATTATTATTTATTTTTTGTTTTTTCCAATTATTTTGAAAAGTACCTGCTAAGAATTAAACATCTACAAAACCTAAGTATAATTTATAATACAATAATTTATTTTATAAGAAAGTTTGATAGTTCTTTATTGAAATTACATTTAATTATAGAAAATGTTCGTGATACACATCACAATATCACATGTACGTATTTATTGATAATTTACCAAGGAGTCAGTATATAGTGTTGTTCTCATCTCACCAACGTAACCACACGTTTCGGACTTAAGGTCCAATCTTGATTACTATTATTATTATTTTATACATTTTATAAAACCATAAAAGGTCTGTACGAATTTGACACTTTCACTAAAAGTAAATAATTTGACTCCAGTATTTCACATACAATAAGTTTAATTGTATCACGATTTTTTTTTCTTTTACGTTAACATTCCTTTGTTATTTATTCTCCCCCCTCCACACACACACACATACAAGTTTTAGGACTTTAGTAATAGAATGAACCTCGGTGATTAATCTAATACCGTACCTTTGTCTGTGTTTATTGTTTCCGTTTTCTTTTTTTTTTTTTGTGAACTAGAAGGGTGCAAAAGCGTTTCAAGATTTTTTGTATTCGATACATTTTCGTCACGGCACAAACGACCGACATCTGTATAGTGTGTATTACCTATATATATATATATATATTTTTTTTTATTATTGCGACAACGACGTTTAATAATAATAATTATAATATGGCAATATGGAAAAAAACGGACGCTGCAGCAAATGACACTGCAAATCGCCAAAGTACATAATCAATATTATAATAATATATTATCAATAAATTCGTAATACGATATTATACGGTAATATTATTGGAAAAAATAACTTTGTTTTAAATAAAACATCTCTCCCTTGAACCGTTTGTATGTTTTCCTAAGCGTATTAATGCATTAATATTTCCGCCGAGGTTATTACACGAACTACGAAGACTGCACATATTTTATTATGCACAATGATTAATTTACAAAGTGTACTGTGCTGCGGTGCGGCAGCTGACTATATATACACTATTATATATAAATATTATATACACGATAGGATTATTTTAACGCATTGCACTCATTATCTCACGTCAATTTTTGTCTTGTTTTTGTAAAAAAATACGTGGCCATTGTGCCACATGATATAGTTTGAAGTAAACCCAACACTTATAGTTTTACTACTATACCAATTACCGCACTTATTTTCTCTTTATTTTAAGACCGAAAGATACATATTTTTAATTTCATATTCTGGAGGGATGAGTATATTATGTAATATAAACAACATTAACGTATAACTATCTAAAATCTAAATAGAACTATAATAAAATATTATATATTCCAAAATATGGTTTACATGGGTATAATATACAAATGTAATGTGGTTAAATGGATTAGACTTCTGACTTATATTATAATATATATATATAACTTATTTATATCTATATATATACGCGAGAACGAGATAAACTGCACGTAAAGATAGAAGTTTATTGTTTTGTATTATTTTTACTATAATATTATAAATATCACATTTTATTTCATGTGGCTTTTAAAGGTTTGTGTACTAAGATTGCTACGACCACTACCACACCGAAATGATGAAATATATTATAAGTTGTAACACATTATTAAAATGGGATAAGAATGATAGCAGATAGGTTTTAGTCAGCCATCAGATTATGTAATATCAGGCCGACTTAAGGTTCGTTCTCAAAAATAAAAATAAACGCATATAGGAATTACAAATAAAGAACTTTTAGGTACAATGTTTTAATAGTTATTAATTTCAAAATATTTTTTATTTTCCCTGTAGATTTTGTAAAATTATAAAGCATTTTCAGAACTTTTAATATGAAATACGTTTTAATTTAGTTTTTTTTTGCTCTCACTTATATTCCATTTATCAATACGGCTCGCATAGCTTTTCTTTCTGTGGGCAATTTAATGGTTTACACTTTATGCTAGTACGGTCTTGCAGCTTAAGCGCGGATTGGAATCTTCATGATTTCGGGCCGATAATTTTTGTTAATTTCATCGGTGACAAAGCACAACCAAAATGTATAAGTCCGGTATCACTTCTACAATATACTCGACGCGTATCACTATAGTATATCTACCTATATAATATGTTATTTTTGTAAATTATAATGATTTATTACCGTTTGTAATAATTTACAACCGCATAACATAATTTATCATTCGCTGCACGTCGATATACCTATTATATTACCTTGGGCGGTGGCGATCCTTGGCGACTGGTCCGTTTAGCATATCGAAATTCGTACGCGTATACCGTCTACAGGGAAATGCTTACGGTCAACAAAATAACTCCGGGGAAAAAATGAACTGAAAAAAACTTTCCCCAAGGTCATTCCCGTGACGTACAACTTATGAGACGTTTGTGAGGCGGATTGTGTGTGTGATAGAGATAGAAAGAGAGAGACCCATTCGGCCGTACTTAAGGTCTACAGAGTCTTTACAAAACAAAACACAAACGATACACACACAAAACATTTATATTGTACACTCGAAGCAGTTTCGTCAAAAGGTATCTAAAATAAACGTAAGTGTGTGTCACGGGTAATCGTAAATATATATAACATAATGTTATTATATCATATCGATTTTACGATGTATGTATTCTGTTTTATATAATATATTATATCATGTTGTTCCGTTTACTTGATAACCGATGTAATAACATAATATATTTTACGATGTAAGAGCGTTAAATCAAATATCATATTTTTATATACATAAACTCGGGGTCTAAATTGTTTTCTTTTATAATTAATAATCAATATGATGGGTTAAACTTAAACTGTATTTTTAACGCAAATTTACAAACAAATTGTTATTTTTTTAATTAAGACATCCATTTATTTACATTTTTAAGTTTTGAAAAAGTCCACCCAAATTTTAAAATGTTTAAGAAAATATTTTTTTAGTATATTCAAAAAAATCCAGTCTCAGATATGACTTAATAGTATAGATTTATTATGTATCGGTGGATTGTTACAGAGGACGAAAAAACAATATTCTTTATCTATTTTAAACTTAGTATAAACTTTAATTATAATTAATTAACCATTTTAATAGTTCGATGTTAGATTAATGTATAATAAATATCGTGATATTATGATGTACCCATATATAATATATTATATACGTTTTCAGAAAATTTGATTTCCATTTAAAGTTTATACCATTTCCAATCATTTCAAATTATCAGAACTAATATAGTTATAAATGTATAAATATAAAACAGCATATAGTTACCTACAACCTACAACCTACAACCTGGATTTAGAAGTTTAAAAAGACGTGAGGTACGTGTAAAAATAATTACCGTCAAATAGGTACATCTGATATAACGACCACCGCGATATCGCTATGATATTATATACAATGTGCAGGTAATATTTGAACGTTTCCTAAAAAATACGACCAGCAATTTACTCAAATTATTATAGTTATGTGCAATACCGCTGTTAAGGAGGTATAGCTGTATAAGTGCCCCTATGAGTGAAATTTTCTAGTAAGATGTAAATCGTAAATGTCACAGAATGGGCGTCGTCGATTATAATAATTTATAATTTATTCACTCGAATATTTATACTACTAGAATACAGGTTGAAGATTACAAAATATTTTTATAACAGTATTATAAACTAATCTTGCAATGGTGTAATACAATAAAATACCTGTAGGTTTTTATGTTTATTGTTCAATAACGCTGGTTTGCAATCGTTATCGTTATCGTAATTAATTTTGGATTTATGCTGAAAAAATATATGTAAATATTGACCAAAAAGCTTTAAGAACGTAATATAAGGAATAACAGTTTTTATATCACATGTATGTGAATAAGGATTTTCTACATTTGTAGGTAAACATAAAAACAACCAATCGAATGAAACTTGAATTCATTTAAGAGCAAATGAAAGTATGTCTTTCAAAAATTCGATAATGAATAGCGAATTATTTGTGTAAAACTAGTCATCAACCTCAAATCGTCTCAAAGTCTCGTTACTTCTCATTATTATCTATTTTATTTATAATTTTTAATTTTTACATTGTATAAGAATTAAAATATACTATATATTTATTCATATCGTAATTATTTTATATTTATAATTAATAAACTAGAAAAAATATTTATATGTATTTTTAAACGATAAAAGTATGTTTGGTTATAATTACGATGTAGATAAAATCATGTTTTATCTACATTGTGGTTATAACTTATACATATATCAAATAATTATTTTGTGTTTTACATCTAGCGACTAACTTTAACTTATATTTTATAATTTTATAAGTGTAATATATTCATTTACGAAACATATAATTAAAAAAAAAAACTATACGAAATCGAAAATATTATTATAGGAAGCCCCAGAATAAAATGAAGTTTGCAATGTTTTCAAGGCTCATCTAAATTGATAATCGCCGTAATAGTATAGTGTACTAAACTACTAATGCGACTTACGTGGATGTGCTTCAAATGGCCAAATGGATATTGTATTCATTTAGTCAACATTTTATTGTGGTTGATATTAACAAATTATTCGGTTATTAAACTAACAGATTACAGATATATAATAACAAAAAATTATTAAAAATTATTTAAAAACATAAAATAAATTATAAACATTTTAACAATTAAATAACACAGAATAACTTAAAAATAATCGGCGATTTACGTCATCAAAATAATCAAAAATATATACTTATTTAAATAGTAAAAATATTGAAGGTGAGACATTCCAAAATTGGTATGAATATTTGTGTAAATTGTAAATTATACTTGTATAAATCTGTTGGTTTTTTTTTTTATACTCATTTGGAATTGTGAAGTTTGACAGTTGTGTACTTATTACCTATGCCTGTATATTACTTAGTATTGTCAGTAGATGTTCTGAGATAAATCACTGATCATTACTTTATTACTTTATCCCACACAAAACACAACCTATGTGGAAATGCGACAAATTTGACACGCGACCAAAATTAAGCGACCAATTGATCGACTTGCGCAACTATTTAAATCTGAAGATTTTTTTTTATTATATATATTGTCCAATAACGAAACATGAGGTTTCAAATATTTTTTCGATATCTTAAGAATACGTTACTGATTACTTATGGACATATTAATATGTACATAAATTATAATTTTATAAGCGGTACTCGCGTTCGAATTTAAAACGAAAACGTATCATCAGCGAGGAGTTCGCATCTGAAAACGCTCAGGTAAAAATATATACTCGGCGAGTCCGTTGTTCTGCGTACTTTTACGCGGGACGACACTGTTTAATTTAATATTATTATCAAGTCGTTGTCGTTCATATATTATAGCTCTGTTGGTTGCCTTAGCGCGTCCGGATTTACAGGAAACTCTAATCGTAATCGTACTCTGAATTATGTAATAATATAATAATGGTAATAACACCGGGCTGGTATATCGCGATGTGCTGCAGGTGTGAGCGGAGGAAACGATAAATACGCGGACGGTGTGGATGGCTATATTATTATTTATAATATAATATGTATACGGCGAAGAAGTGGAAAAGTTTGCGACAAAAGTTTATCCGGGCGGTGTGTTGGCGGTTGGGGGTGGTCATAAATAATGACAAATCCGGCGATCCGCGGCAAGGCGACGTAATTTTCGGTACGCGCGTGCGCCCCGTGTTGACCGTTCTCCGGCACCGCCACACCGCCGTCGTGTTAAAGTTTTACGCGCCCACCGCCCGACGACGACGACTCGGACCGAACGATATAATAATAATAATGCCAATATATATAGTGGCATCTATACATCATAATATTATAATATATTACCACGGTTCACCTGCACCTACCCGGCACTCCGACTCCGTCCACGGTCTTGGAGATAATATGAGAATTTATATAGTGCACGGCGAAATGAGAATATTTTAGTTTTTCGCCGATCATCGCCGAGACTGCACTACGACAAATCGACGTTTTTCTTGTTCGTGAATTCGCGCTGTACGGCTAAAATTTTGTAATAGACCACAGTTGTAGTTGTACCAACTGCCATTACTTTCGGGGAAAAATATTTTCATTAATCTAAAAATAAATTTTGTTTTGAGATTAAACGTACGACGTCTCGTTTGCGTAGATTGTTCTTACGGTTTTCACCGATGCAAGTTTCTACTCACGTAACGAGTTTTACAATAATTTGTACGCGAATCTCGATTAAGATAACGATTAAACATTTGCACAATTGCACGTACGAAATTGTGTATGGGGTCATTTTTTTTTTTTAAAAAAACAATAAAATTGAAAAAATATATTGTAATATTATAATTTACTACGTATCCGACATGGTTTTATCTAACGTTATATTTTATTGATAAAATATTTTATCAACGACGTTCGATTATTATTGACAGCAATCCCAATACTCGACGACATAACATAATAATGTTTGTCGATATTGGACATTGGACATTGGTTATCGGCTTATCGCTCTATTAATATACGCCACGTGTGATGTACATCACATACAACAGAGTACATATTATTTATTACTTATACACTAAACTCGCAGTACGCACAACATGCATAATACACGTGACATGTGGATCGCCAATATTAATGCATAATATTATTATGAGTATGTGAACATATATGCAGTGGTCGAAATGGCTCAAAATCAGTGCAGGGATGGAAAATGTAAAAAGTAAAGAGATTCCACCCCCCCACCCGTCACCACCAATCCACACTTCGACAACTAGGCCATTCGGAGTGTGTACTGTGCACAGTGTCTGTTGTATGTGACGATAATATTTCTAATTGATAAACGATTCCAACTAAACTGTGCCAATTGCATCATACAGCCTATATAGTCGTATTACGTACGATCGCCCAGTTCCGTTCGTATTGAGGTGTGCATTTTGTGTTCACTGATCTCCCTGTGTACGCGGGATTTATGACTTTTTTCCGTGTAATTAACTTGCATTATTATATTCTTCGAAAGAAAATACTATTGCTCGTTTGTTATTTATGATAGAAGTTGGTTTTAGTAAATTGAATACACGCTCTACGTAGGATGCGGAACGCCGTGCAGGTTATCGTCTATTTAACGTTTGATTCGACTGGAATTCTCGAATGGAATATATATTCGTGTTTCCTCTTCCCCGTCTTCTAAGAAACAGCTGAATATAATATTTATTTATTTGTTTGTTTCTATGGATGTAATACATATTTATTATATTAGAAACGTTAATATTTTCTTTTTTATTTTAAATTCTGTATTAATATCACATTGATTCAAAATTCAATTTATCCTAAAAACGAAAAAACAATTTATGTACATATAGATAAGTGTAGTGATGTAGCATATTCATAGTCATACAGATATATTATGTACCTATTATAAAACTTATAATATGTTGTATATACATCCGGACATAAAAATGTGAATTTAAAGGAAAATAGATAAAAAGAACATTCGAAAAAGAGGCTAAGAAAATATAACAAATGTATTAATAAAGATAACATATGAATCAGAAATGTATAACAAATAAATACTTCTGTAAATCTTTTTTTCGTACCTGTTATTTCTATATATAATATATGTGCGTGCTCAGCATGCTCTACAGTACGACTTGGGTGCGGATACACACAACAGTTGACTGTTGACATTTAACAATTGCACAATTGATCTAGTGCGAACATTGTGTTTATTTTACAATATCTATACAAAACGGAATTATTCGAATCCAATAAACCATGACCGCAGATGACAAGTGTCTGACTCTGTAACCAATTGTCCGGGCATTTCTAAGAACGAGCATCACAAAGACTGATCCTTTGTGTATGTGTATACAAGTGCAATATTGAGTATAATCTCCATTTAACGTATTGGGCTGAAGTCAATAATTCGACGATGACCCTATCGAAAACGAAAAAAATTAAAATTAATGGCCATAGCTTTCAGAGTTAATCCGGTGAACGTGTCTGATGTGAATGTGTTTACACACACTAAGTCAGTATATAATATCAAATTGTAGGTACGCGATATTATTTGTAACACGCGTGTTATATTTTGGTGCAAACGGACGAAAATGATGCGACTAAAAATGAGTGAAATTATTAATTTTTTAGAATGTCGACAATGTCGTATATAATAACGTATAATTTTATACAAAACAGTATCGTGCGTGGTCGGTATAATAATCATCATACTGTGTTATTACAAAATAAATAATCGTCGAAATTATTATGCTACTATTGTGTCTATTCCACATTGTATAGTGCATTTTTTTCATTGGCTTCTTAATCCCAGGTAGGTTTATTATTTACGGTTTGAATCGAATGCGTGCAGTACTATATGCGACTGATTCCCCGAAAAAAAAACAATTTAATACACGCATAAAAGTACATAGTATAATATAATATATAAGACGTATTCTATATAAACGATTTTGACATTTTTAAAAATTCTAATATTGAGAAATGTATTGTTCTGTTTCATGGAAAATGAAAATTGAAGATCATGATTAAACTAACTGGAATTTTGGACACTTTCTACGACTTATTGGGTGTACACATAATGCATAGTGAATTTTTAAAGTAAATTGGTTAAAAATAATAATTAAAAACAATCATTTTTCGTATTTAGTATTACAATATATTATTATTACAATGTGGAGTGTGGACCGTTTTTCATCAATTATTAATCGATTTTCACATTGGTGCACAACACGTGTATTTACTGTTGAGTTTAGTAAATGTACAATATAATATTATAATACTATATAGATTGTTCGTTAATTAAAAATTAATTCTAGGACTAGGAGGCTTTATTTGTGATTTTAAACAAGAAAAACAGTAAACAAAATATATAATATTATAAAACATTACGTGTATACAATGCAATAATTGATTTTGATTTATAAAATATGAAATTGATTAAAAACCATAAAATGCATATTTATTCGTTCGTTTGTGTGTTTATATAAGGATATAGACTGTATGTCTGTATATACACCACAGCAGTCTTGGTTAATGAATGTATTTATAAAATATTATGTTTTAATTAAATTAAATTGTAATTAATTTACGCTGTGGAAACAATAAATATAACAAATATCATTAACTGAAAATTCGTCACGAAACGAAACGATTATTTCTTCGCCATATTTTTAAATGAAATTGAATCATAATAAGTATAGTCCACTGTAGACGATCAAAGTATATAAACATTTATAAAAATATACTTTAATATACATACAAATCACTAATTTACAACGTGCATCAAGATTATCCAGTGTTTGGTGTTCGATCGTATTATTTAATTTCACTTATTTAGGGTGTATGTAATTTGTGCAAAAAACAAAAAAATGTAATTTTTACCACATAAAACTAGATAAAAAAGCATTATGTAATCTGGGTAATCTTTTACGCCTACAAATTTAAACTTGTGCCCTTTTTTATCTTATTAAAATTGTAATTTGCACAACTATAAAATAATTAATAATACTTTTTTTTTAACTTATTAATATATTTATATTAAATCTTTCACCAATCAAGTTTATTTTAAATGATATATTTCAACAAAATTATTAAAATGTACATAAAGTAAAAATAAATATGTAATGTATATTATGATATATGTCTAAAACAAATAAATTTTATAAAATTAATTTAACACTTTTTCAGTGCAAATCCTGACAGTACAACGTTAATTTTGAAATTCATGAACTTTTCAGTGTGTATAATTTTTAAATAATAAATCTTTGTTTCTGTTGTACTTTTAATAATTTCACCAATATTTTTATCAATTACTTATAAAGAAATTAGAATTTTAAATTTTAAATATGAATAGGCGCACACGATATTAATATCGGATTAACTGTAAGTATCACGATACTGCTTGGTGCATACTAATTGCCCCCAACACATATTAATTGTATATAATATTGTCTCAATAACTTTAATAACTAATCAAATTCACAAAATTTTTATTTTTAAAGTTGAGTGTAATTTCAAATTATAAATAAAATACAAAACAGATATGTCAAATCCTCAAAAAAGGTATTCTCTACGTATAGTTATAGATAATTTAATATTTTACTCTAAGATTACTCAAAACTTAGAGATAACAAATAATACGCTGACATCCTCGTAAAATTTAGATGATCTTGAGCTCTATAAAATTTTTGTCGAGTAGTCTGTGTTAATATATTTTAAACGATTTACGTATGTGCGCACTGCTTATAATATATTATATAAGAATATTAAAGTTTGTCGATATCGTAGGTGCCTAATATACAGTATAATACTTTTATACGTGTCAGTATGAGGCTCACGCGGCGAAATAAAAATATTATAATAATATGTAATATAGGTACGCACGTGCATATAGTATATATAAAAGCATCATATACCTATATTTTTGAAATACCCTTGCTGTGGTTCTATAGACTTCTTGTTGGACAACGATTTATTGATAAACGGTTTGTCGACAAAATAGTAAATCTATCGGATACATTTAATAACAATATATAATAATATATAATATGTATTGTGCATTTGTGCACTTTATAATACGAGTACCTATTATAATTGTATAGCTAATCCCTAAATGTTCCTCCCCGGAGGAAAAGAAACGAATTTTTAACCTTTGACGATTTCCGGACACTATAATATCATATACAATTGTTAGACAGTGCATACTTATAACACAATACGACAACAATAAATAATAATGTCTTATGTCTGTATAGTTTGAATTGCAAATAGTCGTAGTATCGCATTTCGAATTCAACAAGAGAAATAATAAAAATTACAATTCCTCGAAGTCACACACTGCAGGACGACACTTTATTATATATCGAACTGAGGGTATTAACTGTGAACTACATTATTTTATATAGACGAATATATCATAAATATATTATATAGTTTGAATCCATAAGTGCCCAGCATGTCCGTGTCGGATCGAATGAAAAATGAGACAGAACGCATAGACTTCCGGACCCGATCTCGTATGATATATATAATAATAATAATAATTAACAGCTGGTGGTCTTCCAACTGTGACCCACCACAATATACGTCGATCTGTACGAAATCAAACTATACTGAGTATCGAGATACCGAGTATACCATATTGTATGTATTATAATATAAACGTCTTTTATAATATATTAATATATCGGTATTCGGTAGGTTCGAATTCAAGGAAACCCATATTGATGGTGAGTTTTGCTTGACAGGAAAAAAAACGTATACAACATTATACGCAGTCCGTGATAATACAATAAGATATTTTGAACTTATACAGACGACAACTATATAAAATGTTTTAATATAAATTTACACTGAATAATAGGAGAAAAAAAAATATATCGACTTATACAGAATCCTATACGCTGTATTGAAAAACAAATACAATGAATTGGGCACACTGGTTGGATGACTGATGAAAAAAAAAGGAACCTATTCTGTATGTGCCAATGTGCCATATAATATTGTGGAGTACATAATAAATTTAATAAACGTCAAACGTATAACTTTCATACAGTACGTAGAAATCAAAAGGAAGAAAAACTTAAACAACTAGCTTGTATACAGGATATTTTTTGCAATGCATTTATTCAAAATTTAATTTTTGGAATTTTTAGTATACTATTAATGCCAATACTTTTAAATACTTAAGATGTTTCCTGTGATATTACAAAATTTCTTTTTTTTCAAATATAGAAACCATTCTTTTTGCTGAAATTTGTCAAGCAACTTATTATTTTTTTTTTTTTTGAAAATGTTAAATATATCCAAATCGAGTATTTTTTGAGTTATTAAATTTTTTATAGACTATATGGATAATAATTCATAGTAATATATTTAGATAAAAATGTAAATCTATAATAGGGACATACAATAGTATTAACATTTTATAATTTGTAAAAATTATCTAAGTTATGAGTAT
>JACXSJ010002368.1:0-47209 GCA_014851325.1 Pentalonia nigronervosa | reverse complement strand
TGTATTTATATGAATATCATTATAACAATAAAGGTCTGTTTGTATAATATTGTGTTTGAATTGAACGCATTGAAAAAAAAAATCGTTTCTCCCACGTCGTTGTCGTCGTCGCCTTTAATTACGGTAATATTATCGGAGCGTATATAATTGCCGTGTATAATAATAATATTTTATGTCCGCGAGTAGAGGTATACATATACACACGTACGATTATAATATTATACTTATGTATGTACGTATAAAATGTGAATTACGAACCGCCGCCGAGCTTAAGGTAAAAATTCTTGAAATATTATTACGTTATCATTTTTTTTTTTACATCGTTTCAAACCCAATAATAAACAACATTTCCTATATCAATAATACGCTATATTTAAGTTATCAACTCAATTACGATTAACTATACCTACGAGATATGACGACATACGACGGCGATACTCAAAAGCGCAAATCATTGTCTATATTTTTCGATTTGCGTTTTTGTATATTATCTTTTATAGTGGAATAAGAGCGGAAAAATAAATTGTATTTTACCTATTGCGGGTATAGTATTATAACCAAATGATTGAACTGCAAGTTATTTCAGTTAAAAATTTGACGCTTATAATATTTAGTTCTCAAATATAAAGTGTAATTTCTTTTTCAAAAACAAAACATTGATCGAGTTTAGTTTAAATTTAGTTTAATTGTATCGTATTTTATCGTAACAATAACTACAACAAATAACAACGATTGATAATCATTTAAGACAAGTAGGTACCTACTATCCAACCATATATTATATTAAAATTGAATACGACAAAAATGAAACTAAAATTTCATATTGCCGGTTATAAAGTGTTTCTTTAGATTGGTTTTTTAACCTTCTACTGATATTTCTTATGCATTTTGTAAACTATTTTTTATTGCTCCTGACAATGAAAAAATATCAGCGTATTATGATTATAGTTTAGCGAATTGTATTGAAAATGACAGCAGATATCCACCACACTATGGGCTGAGTCATATTTTCAAACGAGACAAGGGCTAACTGTAATGGTCTAGAATTGAATTGCAGAAAAAAAATCCCGGTAAAAAAATCACCGGAAAAAAATCCCCTGACTAGGAAAAAAAGTCTCCAGTAGCATTATACTAGCGATTGACTAAATATAAATATTTTATTTTACAAATTATATATTAGAAATAAAATAAATATTCCTACAATATGGAAGTAAATTCGAAAAATTAAAAATGCAATATCTGCAGATTTAGACAAAGTCGGCTTTAAATAGTGTAGATCAGCCATTCAACAAACGTAAAAAACTAGAATTGACCCAAGCTACAGAAAGAAGATTGAAAGAACTATGTACAAGAATCCAAAATTATGAAATAAATATTGAAGACTTCCTAAAAGCGATCGCTCATAATATAAAAAAGCTTTTTTTATCGGGATTTTTTTCCAACTATCTCCAGAATCATACCATCGTCACTTGGAAGATCTAATTTACAAACTACACCCATCAATTTATAATTATATTGAAGTAGGTAACCAAAAACACCAAGCAGAAATTCATTTAAAACTCCAATCAAATAAACGAAAATCGAGGATTTGCAGCTCTAAAGTCATTTCCAATGTATTAAAGCTCGAAACATATATAATATTTATAGTTTGATTTTAATAGATACTCATTATAATATTATTATAAATGCTCGATTTATAATAACTTTATGATTTTAATAAAATAAGCTTAATTTTTATTTTGGTAACATGAATTTGAACCCATAATTTAAGAGTTGTTAAAAATCTAATATTATTTTTTTTTGCAATTATGTGATATTTATATTTTTTAGCTTTTGGGTTGAGCTTGGGTCATATTTTGTTCTTAATGGCTATAGCAGACAATATATTATGTTCACATTTAATTTATTATAGGTATATCAATTTTAGGTATTATATATATATATATATATATATAATTGCAGAGTGTTAATTAATTTGTAAGTGTCTAACCGCGTCATTAAGTTAGGTAACTCTAGTTCAGGATGTAGAACGAATATATTAATGCAGTTTTTTCTAATGTAATAGTTACATGATTATAATAGTCTTCCTTTTTTACCTTGATATATTGATATGTATGATATAGTGTTTACCGTCTTATATGTACCACTAAATATTATCTCAGCCCGATAAACTTAGATTGAAATATGGTTTGCTGACTCCTGACTGCTATGAATTTTTAACTCTTTCGATGCGTACATACATATTTAAGTAATTTAAGTAATCAATCATAGACATACATTTAAAATTGACCAAGTAACAGCTATTTTAAAATTGAAAATAATTCGATTTTATTCGATTATTGTAAAAAAATGAACACGTCTGTATTAAGTGCCTTTTTTTTGTATTCGGGTTACATGTTGAATTTGAAATTTTCTCAAAATGTATTTTCCGATAACCCTCAATAAACCGTATTTCAATCGGGCTGATACGTGTATAATATTACATTATTATTATTATTAAGTATATTTTTTGTCATATAATATATTACACTAAAAAGAACTTCGCTAAAACATTCGCACCATGAACTAGGAGGTTGTTGGCTATAATATACAATTTATCAATATTAAGCAATATAAACGAAACCATTTTTCTTGTTATTGAACATTATTGAAATCCGTGCGTTCATTCCCGCAGCTGTTTGCCTGCACTGTTCGTATTTACTTCTGCGCGCTAGTTCACCTATAATAATAATAATAATATGTACCTATGAATGACGTCAGACAAATAAATCGTGTCACAATGACCGTTCCAAATTGATATAATTTTGCTCCAAGCCCCGGAAACGACTGCAATGGCCCGTCTGGACCGTCTCCAGTCTCGACCGCAGTATGTCACTCGCGACAGACGCACACCATAATAATATATATGGGTTACAGTGGCGCCGGTCTATATATAAACTTGCATTACTCGTATATCGCGTGGATGGAATACACACACACACACACACACACACACACACACACACACACATACACTCTCTGGAGAGTGCAGCCGTAAAAATGTAAAAAATACCCTTATAATTCAATTATGATAAAAAAAAAAAAAAAATTAACTGTTATATGAATATTATAAATGATTTACGGACTTTGAATAATTCGATTGAAGTATATTATATTCTGAATCCTCTCGATTTATGTAAAATAGTAATGGTAAAAATAAAAAAAATACTCACAGATAGAAAGCATCTCGTAAATAATATAATATATTGTTTTCAAGGCTGGGCAAGTTAACTAATTTTTTTAACTCGTTAAGTTAAGTTAATCTAGAAAAAATGAAGTTAATTTTAAAGTTAAAAATTACTTTTCTTTTTTACTTAACTCCTTAAAAGTTAATTTGAAAAAAGTAACGTAACTTAGTTAAAGAAAAGTTACTTTTTTTCATGTAAAATTAATTATCATACCTTTTTATTAAAGCTTAACAAATAACATTATATAATGGAGGTCTTACTTTTTTTTAAAAAATTATGTTATTGTATTAATTACAATAGGTACTTATATACTTCAATCAATTATAAAATTCAACAAAATCTTTATGATTACCCCTATAGTTCTATAACGTTTCTATTTAATAATAATATTTTATGAATATATTTTCTATGAATTAACAATTAAAATATAATAATTTATTACTTATAACAACTGAATATTATGCAATATATATTATATATATTAACCCTTTTCGTTATTTACTCATAACTAAGTGTACTTATTACGTTATTTTAATACCTACTGAAATCTCAAATACAGAAATAATGCAAAACACTTGCGGCAGTTTACAATTTAGAACTTATTTAGAATAAAAAATAAAATAACATAAATAGTATTTGATTTTTCAGAAAATTATTATTTTTTTTTTAATTTTTATTATAAAAATCAAAATATAATTTTAAATCTATGAAATTTACATTAGGAAAAATAAATTAATTAACGTGATTTTCAAATAAATTAACTCGGTAAGTTAGGAGTTACTTTAAAAAAAAAACAAACTTGTTAAGTTAGAAGGTACTTATGAAAATAAAACTAACTCGTTAAGTAACTTAGTCAAAAGCAACTTAACTTTATAACTCATTAATGCTCAGCCTTGATTATTTCTAATTTAAAATGTTAAAAAAATATCCCTCATAAAAAAAACATTGGTAGGTGTATATATATCGTACATTATTATATTTTTGAAATTTAATATTATGTTGTTTTGTGTTTATAAACCTATGAAGTTGCTCTGTTGTATATAGCAGGTGTCGAGTGTATCTCATTTACGTCACTATATAATAGTTGTGTTAAATTTGAATCCAATGTTAAATTATTGTGTCTAAAATTTTACTATTTTGAGCAGAAACGGTATGTCAGCCCATACTTCTAAGGATATATATTATACATTTATAAGGCTATTGGCAATTTATTTTATTTTAGTAATACTAGTATTTATAATCAATGGTAATACCCAGGGAAAATTGAATTAATTTTGCTTAAAATCAAATTGCATATAATGTTATAATATTACTGGTTGTAATTAACTATTATAAGTCATTACCAAAAAAACGTTCTATTAAATAGGCTCGTAGTATAAATGCAACATAAAGTATTTAATTTAATGAAGTATTTAATATAAAAAAAACCTAAAAAAATTCAAAGCCTAAGTTAATTTTTGGCAAAATAACGCAGTCTTAACGATGCGTCGTATACATCAAATGTGGAATAGACTATTATGCACGTGCATCTAAATAACCGTTGTATTCATACATATTATTATTATTATTATTGTTATTTTGTCATCAGTCTCGAAGTAGGTACCGAACTACACGCGTTTCAGCAGTATAGGAAAATCCTCCAAGTCCAAACCGTGCACACGGAGCTTGGCAAAAATCGTTGGCTAATATCCCGGAGAAATCGGCGACCGACTATAATATTATTACAAATTATTACACCAGAATCGAATGCCCGAAAGTAATTAGTCGGTCGTGGAAATCGTTTTAATCTCGTCGCGCTTACCGAAAATATGGTTAAACAACACTCGGCGAGTATAATATTAACCGCCATAAATATACTTTTGAACGTGTCAGTGCGTTATATACGAATGACCTATCTTCGTCGTCATCATTGCTGTGTGTGTGCGCGCGCGCGCGCGTATAAGTACTCCGAGGAACATCAATTAGTAGTGATATGTAATTAAGTGTCTTTGGTACGGTCTGTTAAAAAGCCCGTCTACGGGTGTATGGTATTTTTTTTTAAAGCGTATCACTCATCAGACCGTATATTGACGTACCCTAAGAGTTGTAGTTTGTAAACAGGCCTGACACTTTCCCACAGTATAACATTATATTCTCGGCCCATAAACTTAAGATCTTATAATATATATTATATATGTATACATACTAAACATAAGAATGTAAGATTTAAGTATATAATACCCTAGAAATTGTCAAACAATTTTCTCGACAAATGACCTATAATATTCTTTTATAGGTACATCTGCTGGTCATTGTTCTATAATTGATTATTTTTATCTTCTTTTTCTTTAATTAACTTTTTATTGATTGCCGTGTTATGATTTTATTAAGGTGCATTTTATTACAATCACACAAACCCAAAGCAATACTTTTAATAAATTATGCAATTGACTAGTATAAAAAAGTGTATAGGTACTTCATATTCGTGTGTTGTTATTATGTTGTGTGAGGTATTTTGTTCATAATATTTTTTCTTGTCATAAATTAATGTCACGAAGATGGCCGTGTTTGAGTTTCGTAATTTGGTTACTTAAATTTAATGTCGTTCGTTGTGCCGCTGCTAACATTTATAATGACATTAAGTATTTAAAATTTTAAAAATAGCTTTAAGGTTCATTGTGTTTCGTTTATAGTGCTGTATTGCTTTATTAGACTAGAGGTAGCTGGAAAATTTTATGAAGAGACTCGTCATTCGTTTATGAACGTCGATAGTATTATTAATAATTCTTAACTTCATGATAGACAACTGTGGAAATTACACTATCAATAACATGCATTATTAAAAATATATAAAAACACTGCGATGTACATGGATGCACAGTACCTACTTTAATAATAAATAGTATCTATTAACAATCCACATATTATTATACGTATGATTGTGTAACGTCCCCTCTTCCGCCGGTCGTCGTTCCGTAACTCACTATTGGTGTTCGTTCTGTTTATATTTACCGAGGTCATGAGGACTCGACCTCGGTAAGTGATATTACTGGTATATAGGTATCAGGGTTACTTTATGTAAGTTTAGTACCCAACATATATATATTATATTATATTGACTAGATATTTTGCAATGATTATTATTATTATTATTACTACTACAATAAGACTAGGTACCTTAATATGGGGGAGAGTTCCCCGAGTGTGTTCCGAAATGATCCCTTTTTAATGTCCCGAGTGTGACCGGAATAAGGTATCACCCAATTGCGTCCCAAGAAAAAGTTTTTAATAAATATAAAATAAATTTTTAAATAAAAATTTTAAAATAAATTTTATAATTTTCTGTTAAATAATCCATAAATTTGTTGAGTTTTTAATGTTCCGGAATTAAAGATATAAAATCTTCAACAAAACATTTTTCTACGTCTTCTTAATTTAATAATGGTAATCTAAATATATTTTTCAAAAATAAACCTATTTCTGTTTGGTTGAAATAATCTTTACTAAACTCCAAACATTGAATTTTACGCCACCATGCTTGCCCTAAATTGGAAGCGACATTTTTTAATAATTATGGTTAGCCAAACCTTTAATTCGCCAAGATAAATAAATAATTCAAAATCGGAAAATATATAATCAAGGGAACAACATACATTTAGTTTAAAACATTCAGTTTTTAATATATAAAAACATTCTTCATATGATTCTCATTCTTTATTTTTAAGTAAACCTAACCATTACTTAAACCGTGTATTGTAAATAATTGTAAAAAAAAAATAGTTTTAATTTAAATGTAACATATATATATATATCGCCTTAAGAGTACTTAAAGTATTTAAATTGTTTCCACATGAAAACATTACTAATTAAGATTACTGTCATTTACCATAATAAATTGTTCGTCATCATAAGTTTTGATTTCTAACAAATCCAATAATTTGTCTAACCATAATGTCTTGTTTGTTATTTTCATGGTTATATTCTAAATGATTCTCTATAATAGTATTTCCGCATAGATTGATTTTCATATACGATTTACAATTGTTTTTTGTACAATTCCATCACCTTACATCATTTTTTAACATTTTATGGAATCTTAATTTATAAACGTCAATAATAATAATTATTTGCTTACCATGTTGGCTTAACATGTTATTTGACAATAACATTTTTTGAAAATTTTGAAAATTAAAAATAAATTGTCTATTACGGCACTATACTTTACGCGTTAGATTACTAGCTAAGTTCATTCACACTTATTAACAGTAAATGAGTCGTAGTCGTACTTAGCTATTATCGAAGTTAAAATAAAATGCTGTTTCCCCACTATTTCCACGGTCATTGTTATAAAAACTATACGTGTAAATATTATAGTTGTACATTTAACCTATCATATTCGACCACCAGACTTGTATCTTAAAAGTGTTTGTTCGATTTTTCTTAAATAGGTACTTATATAATTGTGGATTGAGGACGTACACGGGCTATTAAATATAATTGTCGATAAGACTACAGACGCATTCGGACTATAAAAAAAGATAAAAATTAAAAACGGGACTCACTCTGGATATTCCCAAATGGGGAATAGTAAGTTCCTACACGAGACCTAGCAGGTAAATGATTACATACGTTAGTTCCTACAAATGTGATGTGTTAATTCCTACACGAATATAAAAATAAGATGTGTAAGTTCCTAAATGGTAAAAAAAAAGCTGCGTATATTAGTTCCTATATGACAGAGTAAATTAGAAAAATTGCTCTGTGATAATTGCAATATATTATAGTGTGGATTAGGCGTATTATATAATCGCTCTTGTATGAATTACTATGTGTGGGGTGCCTACACTTAATAGTGTATGACGATAGCTTATCGATAAAGCTGACATCTAAATTAAATTTTAGTATTTATCATAAATATTACACTATTTAGTATCATCATTTATTTATTTATGAAAATGTATTATTTGATTTTTTATTATACCGTACGTATATTATCAATGCATTATGCAATTTTTATTATATTTTAGTATCATCATCTATTTATTCATGAAAATGTACCTATTTTTATTATTTTGTCGCCTAATCGATAATATAGCTTAAGTATACACTTATTGACATTTGAACTTTTTTTACCATGTAGGAACTTACATGTGCATCTTTTTCTATCGTGTAGGAACTAACATAAATATGTATTTTTTTTACCTGCTAGGTCTCGTGTAAGAACTTACCGTTCCTCAATATTATGTATTCCCTAAATCTGAAGGTTACTGATCGGACCGTGATTTATCGTGTAGATATCCGCTATGGGTGTCCTAGTCGCCGGTTGTCGTTTGCACATTACTATTGTTAATTTTGACATTTTTTGTAAGATAGTTGTGCATCGTTCGATTTTTAGCTTATACATCATTTACGCATCAACCGTTTAAAAGGTCGTACATCATTTGCACATCAATATTATTTAAAATATGTTAATTCAAATAGTAGAAAAGCTGCAACCATTTTCCAAAAGTATTTTTATACAGAAAGAAAAACGCTGAAAAGTTGTGAAATATAATTTATGTATTCGAAAAAAAATTACTATGCTTCAATAAAAATTGATGAACACCGAAGTATGGTGTTAGAAATACGCGAAGAATATACATACATCTCCAATTGACGGATTCGGAGGCAGAAAAACACGAAGTAAAATTAAGGGTTAGAAATTAATCGGTCATTATAAATACGACATATATTACCATGTATGTTTGGCTACTACACTTGCCATACCTCACATTCAACACACTAGCCGTGCGGTATCTTAAAAGTAATGTACGATGTCGATTTACGACAATTATTACAATTGTAATAATTTAATAATTGAACAACAAATCTAACAAGCCGATTATCTGATAACTTTGTAGATAAAATAATCTTGAAACGACGATAGTTGACCAGATAATATCGAGAGTATTATATTATAGTTACGTTTAGGTTTGTATAATTGAAACTCCAATTTAAAAATGTGTACAAAAGTCGTTACACGACTAATACATAACTAATATTACTATATTGTTATTAATATATGACAATATTTTAAATAATATTAATAAATAATTCAATTTATGATTAATAATATTAATATATACCTATTATAAAAATTATGCGTACTATTACTTATAAAAATACTTAGATATCAACAGACGAGGACTGTAAACCTTATTGAGTCTATTTATTTATTAAATTGTTGATAAAATTGAATCAAAGATAATTTTTTTTGATAGTTTAAGTTACAGTTCTCAATTTACTTTGACTGGTCAAAAGTAAAATAGTATTTTAATGTGTTTACCAGGCAAAATATATATAGACAATATAAACCAGCTATGTATCACATTTTTCGATAGTCTAATTTTTCCGTAACATATTTACCTAAATAATAAATATTTATAAGTTTGAAAGTATAAGTTTAATGCTTAATAATAAAAGTAATTACGCGAATAATAACATATTAAGTAGGATCAAATTATCAGGAGCTAAGGAACTATCAATTCCAATAGACAAATGTCAAATATTAATGACCTATAATATAATATTTCTAACAAATAAATGAAATATTTCCGTACTAAGAAATCGAAGGAAGTTTATTGTTTCAATAACAGTTAACAAGACCGGGTATTATGGCGTATTCTAGTTAATTTCGCCAATCGTTTTTTTTTTTCATAATTATCGAATCTAATAAAATAAGCTTATGCGCCCATGACTAATAACTGTATATTATTAAAGTATTTCGATTCAAATAATGCAATGTTATAGATATTAATCACTGCGCCCACGTGACTACGTATAATTATTACTCCAGTTGTAGTATATTCAAGCACGCTGGACTTTATGATACATTTGATGTAAGTTAGGATCTTTACGAGCTGTTGTTCTGTTTTATACAGAGTGATTCACTAATCATGCTCATCACCATTTTTTTTTCTGACAATTATTAAATAATTAAATTCTGAATTTTGGAAAACTTAAATACAAGAATTGTATTACTTAAGGAGTGTCCTATAGAATACAAACTTTTGTTTTTTCAAAAATAAGAACACCTTTTTCAACTGTAAATTATTTAATGGATAATTTTTTTTAAATATTTGATATATCTAATTCAAAATTCAAAAAAGTAGTTTTTGAATTATTTAACTGTATGTACTAAGTATAATAGTTCTATAATAATGGGTTTAAAATATATGGGGAGTGGGGCAAAGTAAATATGAAAAATTTTGTTGTTGATTTAAATCTATCAATATTTATAATTTATAAAAATGATCCAAGTATAACAAATAACAGATGTGATAATATATATATATATATATTTTATACTTGTAAAAAACCATTTTTAAAGACTATAATCCTTGATATAAACATTTTAATAACTGAAAAAATGCTCGTTCAAATATTGAATTACATGCATTAAAAGTTTCAAAAAAATTATCCATTAAATAATTTACAGTAAAAAAAGAGGTTCTAATTGTTTAAAAATAAAAGTTTGTATCTTCACATAACTCTCCTTATAGTAGGTACAACAAATCGCATGAATTTGAAAATATGGTCTTTAAGCGTATATTTAAAAAAATCCAAAAATTATAATTTTTGGAGGAGAGCAATATTTGGTAAATCACCCTGTGTATAGTGTTATATCACATGGATCGGTGAACAGTCTGTATAGGCACCTGCTGACGATTGATCGTATAATCAATATAAACTGACTACAAAAGAGCACCTGACAAAGGAGTATTTATTCACAATTTTAGCAACGCACAGTTTATTACGACCCATCAGCCATTAATGTTAAATACGCTCTCAATTCCTAATAGACATTGTCAGATCAATAGTAGTTTATTGAATTAGCTCAAGTATACATTTTGTGCAAAATATTTAGTTACTTTGCATGAGTTGCGCTAGTGAAACATTGCTATTTTTATAATTATAACAATATTATTATAATTTAAAACTTATGCACAATCGTTTTTTTTTTATTTGCAATTATTTTCTCCAAAACAATATTATAATGATACAAAAAAAAAACATAATAATAAAATTATGTGTTACAATGAAATAATAATTTAATACACATTACGAATAAAATATATTAACGGTTATAGTTTAGGTTATAATGAAAAACTAAAGAAATATATCCAAATGTATTTCTAATAGTATTATAGAATATTATTTAAATTGAGAATCTATTCAAGATTGCTTTTTAAATTGTATGTACTAAATGTAAAGGTACTTAATAATTATATAATATATAAACCACTTAAGCCACTAATAATTAGTGTTAATGATTTTCTCGTGATAAATTAAATCTTCAACACGAATACTTGTACTATAAGTTAAAAGTCTTTTATTATATCATGAAGTGTTATTATTTAAGAACTGATATCTTTTGAGTTTTTTAATTTTCCAGGAATATGTGTCATAAGAATAAAAGTGAACTTTTTAATGACCTACGAGTGATTGTATTTTTAACGAGAATAATCAAGACTATAGAAATAGTTAAGTCTACCAAACAGTGATGTATATTTATATGTAATTGATGCTCATTTTTATTAGCAAATTCTAATCTAAATGTAATACTGAAATATAATTTATGTGATTGTCTATATCATTATATATAGGTCAAAATCAAGTATGTGTTCAATTAATAATTTTGTTTTACTCAATTCAGAATCAGTGTAACTAATAACTATGAATAATGATTTAATTTACTACCATTTAATTTTTTGTGTTAATAACTATAAAAAATGTTTGATTTTTGGAAAAAATTGTAATTTTTTTTTGTAAAGATAAAAATATAAATTTAATTAGTCTACAGTTTAAATTTATTAATATAATATTTAGTATCGTTCATTAACACCATTATGTTTGTTTACAACCATTGACTCCAGCGAAGATGTACAAATGAATTGGCAAATATCCCAAAAAATACTATGTATTTTAAAATTATTATCAAAACATATATACGGTTTATTTAAATCTTATTATGTTATTAATCAAATGTATAAATTGTTTGTTGAAAACAAAATTACCCACTAGATCACTCTTAAGCAATTTACTCCACATAGTACATATATTTAAAATTATTCCATGTTATATATGTACCTATACCTACCCATTTAATTAATAAGGCGATATTGTAAACAGTGCAAATGTGGATATTATTTGTTATTAAAAATGTTTCTGAAGACTAATTGACTATTTGTTTTCATAATCAACATCAAAGTCACAGTCTGATTCAAGTAGCAATTTAATCGAGTACACCTACTTTAATATCATTATTGATGAATTAAAATAGACCTTTTGAAATGAAAATAAATTAAATAACTTATAATAATATAGTATATAAATAAAATATGATTTCAGCATCCAAGAGCTTAATATTGTTGTCATGTTGATGATTTATTGACATAATTTATTTACATATTGTTTTAAACAATTATAATATATTTGTAAATTTAGTTTGTTTAATATTGATAACTGTTAAGTATTACATTCAAAACACTTTAATATATTGAAGCTCTACAAGTATGATGGTCACAGATAGCTTACGAGACCTATATCCACTGAATTAATAAATATAATTAAAAATTTAACAATCTTATAATAATATTTCAACTGACCAAATCCTGGATTATTGATTTGATTTGCCATTATTTTATTGAAATCGTTACTACTACTGATTGTGATGGATAAACCAAAACAACTTTTTATTTTTTGAAAAACCACATAATATGTAGGTACTTGTCAGAAACTCTAAGGAATGAGTACAATATAAAATTCTGACCTTTGTATAGAAGTCTTCATGCACGAATTTCATGGCAGTATGCCGGTGTATTCAACCGTAAAGAAGATGTTTATAGGGCTGAAATAAACTGAAATCTTCCTATTGACTGACAACATTCAATTCCGATCCAAAACGAACAACGCAAATGAATGCTATCAACAACTACAATAGATACTTATCTTAAACAGGTGACCATCAGGTAGAGACCATTCACAAATTTTTCATACCAACTAAATTACGTCAGAAATCGGAAAAATCAACATTATGATGACAATGTCTTACGCCCCAGTATACCTTTAATGTTTTATTTTCTCATTTTTTATAACAGCAGGTATAAGAAAATTCTAGGAATCGGGTTTTTGTTTTTAGTTTGTACAAATTTATTCTATGGTTTTGATGACAATTTATGGACAGAGTTAGGGCTGGACAAAAGCGAGACAGAGGTGGCATTTATCCACTGGCGCAATTGTTTCAAAATAATGAAACATTCTTTAGTATTTATACCTATCTATAAGCTATAAGTGTACCAATATACTTAAGTATGTAAGTATGTTTATTATATGTAAATATTAATTTATATATTAAAGGCAGGATAAATATTTGAATGTTTGAATATTGTATTGTACAGAATGTCCCAATTAAAAGTATAATAAAATATAGAAAATACAGTTAATTTGGTATTTTTATTTCTAATAAAGTGTATTGTCTAGCACTCTCGCGGATACTGTAGTAGTTTTATAGTAGATAATCATTAACTAAATGGTACTATATTATTTAAATTATTACCATTTTGGTTTCTATTTTCAAACAAACTTTATCAGTTAATAATAAAATTATTTAACTAATAATTCTCTGATTGAGTCATTGTGGATCAACCTCCAGAATGTCTATAAGAATCAATAGTTGTTTATAAAGTGACGCCACGAAATGCGTTTTGCCGTAAAGCACAAAACTTGAGATGGACTTCCGATGGCTATAAAACCAAATCAAGATGACGTGTCATATCTAAAATAATTCATTCGTCAAAATGAGTGAGCTCATGTCAAATTGCCAAAAAACAATTGACTATAATTATTATAACGAGAAATACGTTTTGAACAAGCATGGTATATACACATTTAAAAAGTGACGCAAGACAAAATAAACAGCGAAGATAAAATATATTTGAAACACATAATATATAATATGCATTATTATTAGCTCTTACGGATGTATCTGTAGTGTGTTCAAATTTAAATTCTAATAGTGATCTAAAACATATTCGCATTTAATCAGCTGATAAACGTATACATTTCATTAGTGCGTATTACGGCGAAAGTTTATGACTCGTGCGATTGTTATTGACGTTAAATAGCATATTTACATATATATGTGTGTGTGTGTGTTTAACAAAAATTAGTAATTCGAACAACGGTAACTCGATGACGCCGAGATGATCACGTGCCAAAGTTTCGAATACTTTGCGAATAATATACTGCACGGACATAATCCCCACATAATATTTTGAACGATCAAAGCGTTTTCTATTGAATGTACAATCAAAGGTATACTAATAGAATTCATTTGGTATTTGAGTATAAATAATTTATTTGTGCGTTTTTCTTCTTTCGGATGAAATTATTTACTTTCAAGATTTCGTTATAATCCGTTGCCAACGAACGAATTATAGCGCCGTTTTTTTATATTATTATAATTCCTCGGAGCACATGTGAGCTATAGTGTTTATCTCCATTATATTATCGTTGTTTGTAAAATATACATTAAACGTAGATATAGTATTTATCAGTATTTGTGTAACATTTTATTTCTATCATATCATATTAATCGGTTCAATATCTTATTACCAAATTATTAGTAAAAAAGAAATCGCTT
Organism: Pentalonia nigronervosa; assembly: GCA_014851325.1. Taxonomy (NCBI): domain Eukaryota; kingdom Metazoa; phylum Arthropoda; class Insecta; order Hemiptera; family Aphididae; genus Pentalonia; species Pentalonia nigronervosa. Next base: position 32,320 of record JACXSJ010002368.1, on the reverse strand, counting down.
CGGTGATTATTAATAACTATATTATAATCAAATATATAATAATGTATAATATAATATTTAAATAACACTTCATTACTATATATAGAGTGATCCATTTAATTTTCTACACTCTATACTCCTTATTTCGAAAAGTTTAAAATTTATTAAAAATATTTTTTTTGCATAATTTGATATAATTTCAATACAACATTTCTGAAAAAAGAATGATTCTACTTCGGAATAAAAAATTAAATATGTATGGTGTAATTTGATGTAATTCAAAAAAGTAAAAATATTTATATAATTATAATGGTAAAATAATTGTAAAAAAATATTTTTTTCAGAAATTTTGTTTTAAAATGACATAAATTTTTTTAAAAGATTATTTTTATAAAATTTTAACAAAAAATGGCTGTATACGAAAATTATCGAAATTTTAATAAACAACAATGTTTAAACTAGATCAAAAATTCTACCAAAAACCACTCTTAATGTTGATGATTGCAGCAAATATATTGCTCTAAAAATGAATGACAAACACTTAAAAATTCATCAATAATATCATCATAATATTGCTTTAATTATTTCACTTTCAACTTCATTAAGTAATGTGAGGTACTGGAGTTGTCTAATTTTATTCAAACTTATAACAAATTTATAAAATAAGGATTTTAATTTCGAAATATGAATGTCAGGTTCTTAAGTGACAAGTCATTTTGTTAAGGTAATTGCTTAAAACAGGTACTGGATTACTGGATGAGGGTCTACTTATCATGACTAGAAAATATTTTATAAATAAAAATAAAAAATAATTTAGCATTTCAGTAGTTAAACATTATAAACGTACCTATTAAATAGTATATACGAAAACATAAATAAATGATTACACTTTTCGGTAGGTACAATAAATTCTAAGTTATCGTTTATGCTTACGACTAATATACTGTAAAAATGTTCCTTATGTGCTTTAATATGAGCGATTTATTTAGAGAACATGAATTATTTTTTTTCGCCTTTTTTTTCACGAAAATTAACCCACCGAACATCACCAAATGACACGAGGGAGATCTGATGTTTCCTCTCTCGGTAGTATTTTTAATATACTAATTGTTAACTATTTTTATATACTATGTTTAAACCTAATTTAACTTTTATGTATAAATAGTTTATTCTAGTGCTCGAGCGCTCTGCTTCAATCGCAGCGGGCTAAAGAAATAAACAGTGCATTCAGGACAAATCACGAACCAAATGGCCACCCCAGTCACATTTCCCCAATTTTTTTTTCCACGTAGAAACTTATAATATAATGATTGCATTTTGTATTTATGATTTATATGTCTTACATAATTTTATGTACAATAAAACGAGCCGTTCTATCATTGGCAATACGCCTACTCAATATCGTAGCTGTTTTTTTTTTCTTTTAGAGGTAACAAAACAGTATCTGGATTTTTTTTCTGTAGCTGTGGTAATGATAAAATATGCACATATTATTATTACATACGGGCACGTAACAGAGGAGGGGGGTTAACCTTCCACCCCTTCGAAAAATAATAGTTTTGTAATTTATTTATATCAATCATCAATAACTACAATAATAGGTTGGTGACAGTTTAACTGGATCGTCGATATTATTACAACAATTAATTACGAATTTAAGTTATTATATACCTTCTAAGTATTAAAGATTATTATCTTTAATACACTATCTTATAACATACAGAAAGTCAGAAAATTTATTTAACACCTATGTGTTTGATATTTGATTTTGTACGCAGTGTGCGATATTTACGGTATGGTACGATTTATTAAATCATTATTCTCGTGCGTTGTGTTATAATAGTGAATTCTAAAATTGAATTATCTGGAAATAATTCACTAGTTATTGGATTATTTTTATTAATTTCTGATATTAATGACGGAAAAAAAATAAGATTTATTAAAAATTCTTGGACACCATCGAAAAATTACCAATATCTTATTGAACCAAAACGGCGACTAAAAATGGATTAGTTAAACCGTTATCCTTGACTATCTTACTCGGAAAAATTACAAGGTGTATTGTGCAGATGTTGTGTTATATTTTCTAATAATAAAGTTGGTAAAGGGACACAATTAGGTGCTTTAATAGTTAAACCTTTTAGAAAATGGAAAGAGACCATTCAACGTTTTAATGATCATTCAAAATCAAAGTATTATAAACTTTCAATTATTCGGTCTGAAGAATTTATAAAAGTCGTGTACTTTTAAATCAATTTTTGGACTATTTTATATTTATTTAAACGAATTTCATGTAAAAGTAATAAAATATATGTAATATTGATTATTGTAAATTTTTTATGGACCTCCTTCCGAATTTTTTTTTTTGTGTATGTACCTGATTACCTACCTTGTATCTTATGATGATTATCATGTTCACAAACACAAGTGTACTTCTTTTGCTCAAATAATCAATATAGACTATATAATATAGTATAAAAAATATAAATATAAAGCTACTGAGGTGTGATAATAACCGTAGATTTAACCGTGGTCCACGCAATAAAAATATTCTGTTATAAAACGGTACAATGTGCATGACATCACGCTTACGCCAAACGAATCTATAATTCAAGATTTCCTTATCTACAGCCGTCTGAGAATTTTAGACAACAATAAAGTAATTGGTAATAAGTATTATATTATTGAAATATTATGTGATCAATCGTGCTCAATCGTATAATATTGCTATCCGGTGAATAGTGATCACCGATGACATAAAATAAATACTTTACGAATACAAATTACAAATTATATTTATTAAAGATTCACTTGTATTATCCTTATAATATCAGATATTTCTGTACATTATATTACGCCCCAAGCTAATATAAATAAAAACAAATAAAATATTAATATCCAGAAGTCACGTCCCCAATGGTATTAGACGCCCGGCCTAACCTTAACTACGGCATTAGCACTGACTTCTTAATTTTATAATATAATCAATTATCTTGAACCCTGGAGATTATTAACAAATTAATGACTTATAAATATACATAAGGAAAAATATGTAATCAATTGTTACTTATAATAATATGTGATATTTGTAAAATATTCGAAAATCTTTTCATTAATTTGATGCATTGTGACTTACGTAAACTCGTAAATGCGCAAAAATATAATTTAGCAAATAAGTAATAAACAGTTATATACTTTAATAACGATTTGGACTGCTCTTAGAATTAATAATTATTATTTCTCTTCTTCTATCTAAGTATTTAAGTTTATTAACTTCCTTCGTATTACGTTAATTTTGAAACGAATAGATATATATCTTTTTAGTAAATCACATATTATACCTATATATCTAATGATGTCGGCGTACCGCATAGACTGTAATTACCAAAAACCAAGAAAAGATTATACTTACTACTCGTTTTCTACGTTATGCGTACTTAAAAATAAAACAATGCATTTTATCATTATATCTATGGTTCAAGGTTTAAATTATTTATAGCTACTATATTGTTAGTTAGTTCTAATATTCTAAATTATCACAATTAGAATAGAGAATTTTGGTTCGATTGAACTTTTTTTTGTAACGTTTTTAGTTTTTAATTCACTGCCGGGATTTGTAAATTATTCTTATGTAGTTTATTATTATTCAGTGTAGTCATAAATAGAAAACTCAGTGGGGTTCTTTCAGTTTTTTGCTTTTATTTGTTATAAAATCTAGAAATCTTATATTAGGTAAAATTGAAGGCTCTAATCGACCCCGATTTGGAATATCGTAAGACCAAAATATATAGGCACATATTAAATCAGATTTTTATTTTCCTGTAAACTTTTGATATTTTATTAAAACATTCAGTGAACAACAAAATATACCTGGAACTGTTTGGCAGCAACAACTAGTTAGAAAGGAATTTTAAATATTTTATTCTCAGCTGTTAAAATGTGCACGTAAATAAATTGCATATTTTCTCCCGCGCAGCTATACTAAACTTACTTTATCCAAACACATAATTTATTGTTCTAACATGTAATAAAACAATAATAAAAAAATTCAAACATGAAATAGTTTTAATATTTGTTTATTTGTAATATCATATCGCAAGAAAAAAGATATGCAAAATATGCAAAAAAAAAAAATTACTTTAGACTCCCGGTATAATGAAACAAATGTCTACATCACTAAGCTATATTTTGAAATAAATATTAGAAAACACGTAAACTCCTGTAATAAGTCCCTAGCCTTAGTGATATGTACCTATTTTTATAAATATACCTACTGTAAAAACATATTGGATTTACTCAATAGCTATTAACCTAGTCAAAATGTAGTAACACCCGTAACCATATAATTACAGTTGTTTTATTTAATTCCACATTGTCATTCTAAAACCACTGTACAATTAAATAATTAACCACACTAATGAAAAATCTGGCACTTGAAAATTACGCATCGTAATACCAATACATCTCTTTATCTATAAATATATTAATAAAAAAATTTGAATATAATTATCGGTCAATTATATCCCACGCGAAAACTGCCATTTGTCGTAAGAACCATTTTACCTGTAGTTGTACACAACCATCATCATTGACGTTACGCATTATAATATCCAAAATCCGTGTAATAATATAATATTATGTAGCATATAATATAACATTGTGAATATTAGAGCGCAGCGGTGCGAGAAATCATGACAAATTCGTGGGAAACGTCGGGAAAAAATACGAAATGCTCGTTGAGGAAAGAAAAATCGTGGACGACGACGTCGTTGTTAAAATATGTATTGTTTCGATATCCAAAAAGCGTTTATTGTATAAGATATAATTATGAAAAGATAAAAAAAAAAAGAAAAGAAAAAGGGCAATTGCCTTTCTGCGCTGTGCAGGCGTGCGTGAGAGTCCGGGTGTAACTTTATCAATGTAAAATATAAAGGTCTCGGAGGCAAACTTTTAAAAAGATCCGTTTCAGCTCCGCTTCGCAGCGTGTAAACATATTATATATATATACGGATAGATGGATAGATCGCCACCCGCTCTTGCGCCAAACTTCCACCGCCGCCGGGGTGGGTGTACGTGAGGGTTGTGTCAGGCGCCATGTAGCCGAGGCGCCGTCGGTCCCTCAAGATTGATAGCGGCTCTAAAAACGAACGCCGCCTCGCCCTCACCAGTCTACTCCTCCCTACCACCGACTACACGCATTTCCCGCTTCACCACCGTTCTCGTCTGCCGCTATGCACTACCACTGTAGTACGACTATCATCAATGCTACCGTACACACACACACACACAAACGCGCGTATATTGTATATATAGTATAATAATACTATTATACTGATACCGAGGTCGTTGTCTCATATATATTATTGTATGTATTTGCTGGATGTATATAACATGTACATACGACGACTTCGAAATCCGGAATCGGTTATTTTTATTGCGCTCCCGGATTTTTACAACTGACTGCTGCTGCTGTACGCCTGTACGTCGTATATAATATATATCTATGAGCGCATAAGTAAAGGGTTGTCGTCTATTTGCGGGAACGATAAACGGTCATTTTGCACCCCGCGCGCACGGCGGCAGCATTGGATGCGATCCATATAAATACTGCAGCCGGATCTCGTGTTGTCACGCTATTTAGTCACTGACTATAATCGCCGTCAACTATTTCGCCAAATCTGTACACCTAATAGGGACGATATGATACATAAAACCCCGTAAAATCACCCCCGGCCTCCCATCCATTTGGAATTTTCGAAAACTTTTTACACAGACGCATATAATATTATATAGATAATATGCAATTTATACGACAATTTTTAAAATGTGTATGTACAACCATAGATCTGTTATTTGCACCCGCTATTATAGTAAAACAGCGGATGGGTTCGTGTTTATTGGATTTCAGCGCCACCCAAGGTTAAGAGTTATGGCGTATTCATTTATTGTTCAACTATACAATAATTTAGTACGTAATTTGTATGCATTTTTTACGATAATCTTAACGGTTTGTATGATCATCGTTCGTTGGAAAGTACGTTTTCTAAAACAACTCGGTCACGCTAGCCCCTCTTTGAATTGAAAATTTATTTTATTTCATTATTTTCCACATGATATATCTATATGCATTTTAATTTTTAGTACGTAATTGATAAAAATGTCTATGACAATTTTCCAAATTTGTAGGCAATTTTTGACTCATAAACAAAACACCGATGCAGTACTGGAGATACGTTTCTCTAACATCCTTCTCTCCTCCTCCTAACCGATGTTTATACGAGTATATTATAATATTATATAACATTCAAATATGTATATTTCAATAAATTTAATTAAAAAAATAAACATTAAACATAGTAAAAAAAAAATGAAATCTATTTTTGTAAACGTATTATGTTTCAAGTTCTTTAAATGTATGAAAAAACAATTACATATTTAATTTAAACATAAGTAGCAAAACCACCAAATATTGGAGAAGCATCACACTCAGATTTCACCTTAAAAACGAGCACACTGCATAGAAATGTTCAAACGATAACGACATGTACGTAAGTTTTTAATATTAATGCTGTCATAATTTTTATTAGTTATGTACAACAATTGTATGTATCGGAATTTATCACAATATATACACTCTTTGAAATTTTTATTTCTATTTTTTTATTATTACAATGATAAACAGCTTTGAAACCCTTTTGGAAATATTTACAAATTCAAAGTTTAAAAGTAACAATATAGAATTATTAAATCAAACTTAAACTAAAAGTTAAGATAACCTTAATCATGACGGTAAGATTAATAATAAAAATCAAAATATTAATTAAAATTAAATTGATATAAATATCTAATTAAAGATCGAGTATCTATAGCTTTTATAGGTATCGTAAGTGATGAAATGAAAAACGTATTATATTAATATATAAGACTATTCAAACACACAATCGGTGATCCGAAAACCACGAGCGAAAACGTGTTTACCAAATTTGGTGAATAGTTTTAACCAATGTACTTTCTAGTACCTACAACATTATTTTTTAAAATATGTCAGTCTAGAGTTATACCAGTTCAGAAGCGTGAAAATCGAGAGAAAACGAATCGTGTGGAATTGTAAAAATATTGTGCTTTTTAAGAAAGTATAAAAAAACACATTAATTGCATTAATGTAATTTAATTTTGATTGAAATTTATATTTCATAATATTATAAATAAGCAATATTATTTACCCATCAAAATATATAACATTTTATAAAAATAATTATGTAAAAAGTATTTTTTTTTTTATTATTCGAGATCATTGTTATTACTTATTTGTTATTATATAATATGATATAGGTATATATCTATATCATATTATATTTTATGTCAATAGTACATAAAGGTATATTATTATACTAGGTATATATAAATAAAATAACATTGACTTTTGTACTTGAATATCCTCTTTAGGAAAAATAAAATTGTCTATAACTTAAGATTGAATTGTTAAAGATTACAACTTTAAATGTTCACAAGAAATGAGTTTACTTAATAAAATTACTTCTATAAAATATTTTTCTTACGATATCAAATTTAAGTAATCGTTATTTTCTAATTCGGTTACATCCAGACAATTGGCGTCGAAAATCCAAATTCCGTTGTCTCGTGTTCAAGGGTGGAAATATATGGAATGATATATATATATATATATATATATATATATATATGTATATTGTTAGAATAACAGTACGTAAATTTTACTTTTGGAGATTTTAATTTCAAGACTGGCATGGGACGTATAATATAATACAATATCGGGTGGGATTGCGAACGATATTTGTCTGTACCACATTATGATCGAGACAATATAAATGGAAACTATCATACATATATGTTGAAAAAAACGTCTTCAGTCATATTGGGTATACCCAATTATTCAGCAGACAAATGGTCAAGTTTCGCATAGAAAAATAATAATAACCCTGACTACAGCCATACACTATATTACACTATATTAACGAAAAACGAGAGAAAACGATGATTTAGGGTTATGATCATTTGTCCAGACCAGACACTCAGACGTTGTAAAAACATTTTTCAGCTGTTCTGTAGCCAAATAATAAAAAGGGTGGCGATGGCGAGCACATAATTCAACATAAACGCACCCGCGAGATTAATAAATTTACCAAATCAGTTGTACATGTATACAGCACATAAAGGGGTAAAATATTACTGGATAAACACTCATTGATACCATACACATAATAATATACGACACAATGGACTAAAACCGTTTTGGTCGCAGATTCATTGTGGAATTGTGGAACAGCCGCCGCCACCGCTCCAATCGATTTGTTTTTTTTAAACGTTTAATATATATATTATGTGTGTAGGTCACCCCCGTAGGAACACGTTTTCTAAATGTATACTTTTTTCACATGAAATAATTTATTATAAGTATAATGTGACCAAACTTTTTGTTTTATCATATAAACGTATATTATACAATAATTATTTTTTAAAATGAACTCTATGACTATATAAGACAGGGTATCGCAAAATTTTAGAGACATTTATATCTAGAATCCTTGATATATTAAAACCCTTCGACTTTAAAAAAAATAATAGTCATTTATATTTTAAAAATATCATTGAATAGTTTATATTCATAAAATTATTAAAATTTCTACTATCGTAAAATATAATAATTAATAATTAAGAAACAGTACTAATATACATATTATTATATTCTTATAAACTTTTGAAATTTGAGAAGAGTAATAAAAATTGTATTGTTTTTACAATGATGATTTTTATTTTTATTTAATTGTTGTATCTGACGTCACCTTTAGGAAGAGTAGAAATGTTTCAATCTTCAACTTTGAGGAGAGTTTCAGGTGGAAAATTGAATATTGAGACAAAATATTTTATACTAAAATATCTTTGTTAAAATATCTAACAGATAAAATATTTAAAGACATAATAACCAATTGTCCTACCCAAATGAAAAAAAATTCAAATAACCTGTTTAATAACAAAAATATTAATAAAAACTAAATTATTTTAATTAGATATATTATTAATTTTTATTTCAAATTTTAAAATCATTTAATAATATAATAATAAAATAATAGTAATAATAAGTTGCATACAAAATTTCATAAAATATTTTTAGTTATGGGTGTTAAACAAATATTGTAATATATATAATAAGTCAGTCCAAGCCGAAATTCTATTTACAATTATTTACTGCCATCAATGTAGAAGCGTAGTATTGAATGTAATTATTGTAGTTAACTTGTAAAATTGTTTTATTTGAATATTTACCTACTGTTTTATATAAAATAGGTAAAATAGGTATTAAAATAATAAAGTGGCGTTGATGGTATACTAAACAAATAAGTTAAAAGGATATTCTATTCATAGGTGTTGTCTTTGTCTTACAAACGCCAAATACATAGCACATTTTACGTTCATAATAATAAATTTTACTCTGTTATTTTTAACATAAGTCCGAATTGACCTTTCATCAGAAATGTTTTCTAGTCAGATTCATAAGTTGTTTTTATGTTTAATTTAAAAATAAAATATTATTTTTTTTTAATTTTACAAAAAAATTTACAATTTTTAAAATATGCTTGTATATTAGCTTACTTTAAAATTCAAATAATCCAACAAAAATATTAGTAATGAGCCCTAAATAATTTTCTCACCTTTACATTTTATAGTACATAAATTAAAATTAATTTTAATAATAACACAGTTAAAAGGATTATTCCAAACGTACATTATATTTCACTATGTTTTGTGTTTATATGACGGAGACAACGCAGTGGGTACAATTTCCTCCAGAGAAATCTACAGTTTCACACTATTTAATTAACTTAATTATTTGCATAAGTAAGTCTTTGAGCCAATTCTGGTTTAGACGTCTTTCCGGATTGTCCTTGAGAGTTTTGAATGACAATATTGATTCTATAAAAGAGGGGATTGATGGGGTTATGGTTTTGGTTAAAATATTTCAACCATTTAAATGGTCTTACCTAGTATACTGTAGGTATGCAAAATGTATATCTTAATGCGGCTATTATGAATACTGAATATTTTTTAAAGATTTTAGTTATTTTGTTTTAATTTAAAAATACTATTCATGATACTTTCATTTATCTAACGTATATTATTAAATCGTATACATACAATGCTATATTAAAATACGTTTTCTGCAAAAATTCAACATAATGTATAAGTAGATATTAGTTAAATATACTACTTTAATAGTAATATAAATATATCATATAATATATTTCGTATTAAATGTATAATAGGCTGACAGACCGGCTTTGCTCAAAATCGTTTTTTGATATAATAATATAATATAATTAAATTCAAATTGATTACATTCATTGTAGCGAGTCTGTATCAACAATAATTTATTATTATATAGGTATGAATTACGGATACACGATATGTATGGATTTTGTGAGATCCTAGTGTCCTATGATCTACAGAGTTTTTCAAGTTGTGTGTGATCAATAGTTAGAGATTTCATACAAATTGTTCATTATCCTCACTATTTTTGAAACTGAATTTAAAAGACTTTATTTATTAATAAGTTTTTAATTAATTTTATAATATGGGTTTTTAATAATAAATTGTTAATAATGTGGGTGTCTTGAAATATTTTTTTGTGGCTGTCAATACACATTTTAAGAAAAAAAAAAGAGATGCCAACATAATAATATTTACACTTCATTTTCTTGGCTGATGCATTTCATGAATAATAGTAGTAGAATTAATAACATATTATATGAGTAAATCGCGATAGTGTTAATAATATGTTTTTCGTAATAGCTGTTCTCTCCCTATAATAGATAATATTAAAAGCGATTTTATTTTATTTTAAAAATTGTCTATACACACAATTGCTGTTATACGTCATTAGATACATTTGACAATATAATAATAATACCATCATCACCAAAACCGGTGGCCGCGATTATTTAACAAGTGGCACTAGTTGGCGTTGTCTGGCATATACACCGCAACACCTAATCATAAATGTCTTCAACACATAATCTGATTGTTTACACCATTTCGGGCTGGTCCAAATTAGCAGATTGTCTGCATAGCGAACACATCAGGATCTGCAGTGACATGTGAACTTAATGGCCACTATAACCGATACGTAAAATGAATAAATTTCGTGTACGTTTTTTCACTATCAATTAAAATGTGCATCTAAAACACACACACACACACACACACACACACACACACACACACACACACACACACACACACACACACACACACACACAATACACACATATGGGAAGTGTTGGGGCTAAAGTATATAATTCGTCATAAATTGTTAAGTACATTTTTTTTATAGTCCTACAAGGGAAGTTTTATTATCACATATCTAATTACATTTTATATTTAATAAAGTTTTGATTTTTTTTACCAATTATTACCTGTTTCAAAAAGGTGCAGTTATTAAACTTGACAATTTTAATAAGCAAATTAATATTGGAATACAATTTTAGGTATTATTATACATTTATACGCATTAAACATAATAATATAATATCACTTGTACAACGTTTTCTATACAACTATATCGATTATTTCCATAATAAGTTTGTTTTTTTAAAATGTTTAAATTAAAAATCATCGTATGACATAATTAAATAGATATTATCGTTGTGTTCAAATTAAGATACTTGTTTATGTAATTATATCATGACATTGATTGTTTTTATATAATATGATGGCATGTTACACCCGTCTGAGATTGAATTTCAGTTCCAAACTCATAGTGAGTATATATGCACCATGTATTATGTCTTCAGCTATCACATTTTGACATATACAGCATACTAAGTAAGGTTTAAGAAGTGGTGAAGGTCATATTATACGCTCTGTATTTTTAGATATATTATTATATTATATAGATGCTATCCTCGATCAATTCAGTACAAAATAGAAATGTCTCATCAGTCGTAAAAAAAAAAACAAATTACGTAAATTCTTTAATGACGTCAATTAAGAATTTTCGTCTGGAAAAAAGTTTATTCGACTTTCGAATGTATGGATTGAAAACTCAACCTACACTTGACCAAACTTTTGATTCGGAATAACGATAATAATTTTTAAATTTAAAATATTTTTATTGAAAAAATATGGTAATTTTGTTGGCATAAGAGAAATATTTCATTTATTTAACTTATGTTATAATAAAATATGATTTAGATAGATTTTTCCTTTTAAAAACTTCAGAATTTGAACTATCTTTAAATTCAAACGGTTTATTATTATAGTAGTATTATAAATACAAATATTTAAATTACAACATTAACAGTAATTTTTTTTGTATAATAGAACTCGGTAAAACAATATTAAATTTAAAAAAATACTACTAAATATTTCAAGTATCACAAGTATATCTTTACACTTTCCGCATAAAGATGATTATTATTAAGTTACATATAAATGGAACAGTCACGTTTAAGTAATTGCATATACCTATTTGTAGAAACGTAAGTCGAAAAGGTAAAAACCTTTTAAAAAAGATTCTTTTTACATGCATTTATAGTACATTAATAAATTAATTCAAAGCTCCACATGAATTTTTTATTTCTTATTCCAAAGAAAAATATTTTTATTTTAGAATACATTCAAATTTTGAATAAATAGTTTATGAGTTATAAGTATTTAAAGTTTAGATGAATAAAGTGAAGTAGTACAAAGGATACACCGTAAAATATTGGTCCTCGACTTCACTCATCTTAACTTTAATACTTATAACCAGGGTTTGGATTTATTTTTTATTTTATAGCACTAAAAAAATGTAAATTAAAATTTTATTAAATTTATTATCTTTTACTAACAATTTATTTTATCTTTTGCGTCAATATCTATAATATAAAGAATATAAATTAATACATTTATAAAAAAAACTAAAATTTCCTTCTTTTGTTAACAATTTAAAAAAAAATGCATAAATACTATTTTTCATTCAATATAAACGAGATTTATAAAAAAATACATAATAAAGCATTATATTATACACATTAGCAAAAAAAAAAAAAAATACCAAAACTTTAAAAATAACACTAAAAATCTAAAATACTTCAAATATGCAAAAAGTACCAATATAAAATGTCATATTTAGAGTCCCTGGTGCATAAAACAAATGTGTAGCTCACTCAGCTATTTTCATCTATATCCTTTAATAATTAGCAAATGCTATAAAATCCGGATCCTGCTTATAACTAGAAAACTACTTGTTTGGAATTTGATTGTTGCTGATTCGAATACTCCATATAATATTGAGCTTCGAAAAATGAAATTAAAAATGTTTGTTTTCGTTCAATAGAAAGAAAAACATATAAAACAATAACGATAAAAAAAATTAAAAATTTTGTTTCGTAACGACTTAAAATTAAATAGGCGAAAGAAGTATTTTCAAAAACGTTGATCGTTTCTAAAACGACGAGTGTCTGGCACCCTCACGTTAAATAGATCACCCCGGACCAATATGGGAACTATAATACTGCTACGTACACTACACTACTGCAGTAGATAGACGACGACCGCGACGGGTGCGCGAGACGAAGACGATTAAGCGAGGTAAAAAAAAAAATAATAATAATAATAATAAAATAATAACAAGACGGAGAAGAAACGAAAAACTAATATTTGTGTTTGTCACTAGTGCGCGCACACGCACACGCACGCGCACGCACGCACGCACGCACGCACGCACGCCACTCTCGGGCAAGAAGAAACAATAGCCGGAGGCCGGATGAGCTTTTTAGCGGCGGCGAACCGACTGTTGCCCTGTAATTACGAGACCCCACAGGTCGGCGGCCCCTGCCCCCTTAGCTGCCCATTAACGCACCCTCTCCCGGCCGCCGCCGCTGCGTCCATACCTCGTTATAATATTACATTATTTAATATGATTATATACATGTATATATTGTGTGTGTGTGTGTGTGTGTGTGCTGTGTATACGTAAGTACGACCGGGCCACGCAAATTAAAAACCGAACGACGTTCACATACAGCGCTTATAGTGTATATATATATATTATATACGTATAGGTACACTATATTGTAATGCGCGCATAAAATTAAACGTGCTGTACAATATATATATATATGTGTATGTGTGTGTGCCTGTGTTGATATATGCATGATACACAGTTGTTGTACACGGGGTTCCGAAGATTCGTAAAATCATATTTTGTTGAAATATTTCACCAAAATTAAATTTGAGTTACATACCTACTTATAGCATTGTTTGCGAGTGAATATAAAACATTTGTTAATAGCAATTACCTACAATACAGATATCATAAAAATTGGTTTTTTTTTCTGACAACCAAATTTCATTTAGTAGGTATCGTCATAATTTATTATCATAGCTCCGGAAATATTTTAAATGTCTATCTTAATATGTACATGGTCAATGGTTTATACTAGTAATGGGAATTATTCGAATATTTGACTATTCGAATATTCGAATTCGAATAGTTCTAACGTAAATAATTCGAACATTCGAATATTTGAATATTCGAATATCAGTATTCGATGCTACAATACAATAACGTAACGTAGTGAAAATTTTTCGTTTAAGTTTTCGCGCAACACAAAACGTTTAATAATAATATTATACGGCTTATGGTACATAAAGGACTGCGAGAAGTGGACTGGAAGCTAGCGATATTTACTATTTGACAGGGCAATTAAAATACAAAAATAAAAATTGTGCAAAATACTCGAATATCATAATTGAATTATTATTAATAATAATGTATAAGTTACAACAAAAAAACGAGATATCGGCTATAACGAGTAAAATAAAGCTAACTACGAACAGGTACCTGCAAGATAAGAACTATTTTCGTATTTAGGTCGATTAATCATTGACATACATTATCTTTATCTTTAGTTGTGTAGATATGGCTTACTTATTAATAATAAATAGGTATTGTAGCATTGAATACTGATATTCGAATATTCGAATATACATTACATTACTAGTTTATACTTCATGATAATATTATTAACTATGTTAGTAGTTATTTATTTGTACAACAATCATTATTCGATATTAGTTTCGATCGTAAAAATATTTATTTGTATGAATAACAATTAACTTACAGTAGGTACTTATTTTAAAACTGTATTTGAAAACGAAATCCAATGGTGTATTCTTCCACAGGACATACTCTAGCAGGAACCCAGAGGAACCTTTAACAGTCTTGTAGTCTTAATAATATAAAATATACGTGAATCGTAAAACACTATTATCGTTGTTAGAACCATATTTAAAAATTTTGAATATAATTAGTAAAATTCTAAATCATTTCATTGAAATAGTAAAATTGTAAAACTCTATAGAATATATTACGTATTTTACGGATCAACCCACTTACGTTGGATAGTAATAATTAATTTTTTTTCTTATGTGAAACAATTGAAACCAGTAATAAACCAATTTTTAAGTTTTTTATTTAATTACACGTGTGTGTTAGCTCAATTATAATATTATAATAATAAAGTATTCTAAAAAAAGACATTACAAATAACAGGGTATATAGAAAAAAAGTATAAAAAAAACAACATTTAGAAAAAAATTCATAAAAAAAAGTTTAGTTTTATAAATTATGGTTTAATTAGGTAAAAATAACGAAAGAGAAATCTGAGTTAGCAATGAACATATTATAACGTACTAAATGTTCATTCAGGACATAGTTCATTAATGATTTAGATAAAATTATATTAATATTATCCGTATTAGTCCGTACTATCTATTATAATCGATCTATCTATCGTTTCTGTTTTGTCTAAACCTGCCGTGTATTTTTTTGCATATTAATCTCAACTTTGCCTCTAATATTGTTACTCAATTTTACATTTATATGGAATAGCATTATTAGACTAAATTACAAATCATTATGCAATACAAAAATATATATCCAATTATAATAACTATTTTATTATTTATAACTAATGGTAACCCTATATTATATACAAACCAAAAACTATTTGATTTTCGAGCCGAAACAAAATTCACGGGTGAGCTACCCTATACGGAAATTACAAACCCTCCATGAATCTATTGATGTAACTATTGTTCGTTTTATTCAAAACGGTTCAGTAGTTTTTGAGTCTCATTAGACAATGAAAGAAAGAGAGAAACATTAATTTTATTTACATAGATAAAAAATAATAATAACCTATACATAATATAAAAACGGGTGTTTTTCTGTTTGTAAATTAGATACTTAGAAATAATTGTAATGTTTTCAATAATAATTATATCAATATATTTTTTTGGGATTTAGAGGGTGTTTAAAGTTTATTTTTTGAAACCCTATAAGTAGCTCATACATGAATTTAGTTTTCGGCTCACAAAAAAGAATATTTTCTTGTTTATTTATTATTTATAGGTTGCATTAATTACATATTATATTACTATTCTAATTATTAAAAATATGGCATATACATTTTTTTATAAATATATTTATAAAAAAAAACAAATCTTTGGCACGGACAACGTTGGATGGAACAGCTAGTACAATATAATAGATAATATTATAGAGAGAGGATACAAATAGTTTTTCGGTAAAGTTTGACCACATAGCTTTTCTTAAAGTATTAAATTGAATATATAATCTATATCTTTATTAACAATTAGACGACAGTTGTTAATATTTGATAAGAAAGAGTGAATTACACATCAATACATAAATAGAGCCTGGTGACAGATGATTCTTTATTAATATATTAACATTTTTTTTTTTTACATGCGATAAAAAAATGTTCGCTTAGTCAAAAAACTGTAAAATTGAATGTAGTATTCCTCATACGTTATTCATAAGTAATTAAAAAATAACTAGTGACAGTAATTTTTATAAGCGATTATACGGGTGATGCGGCCAAGAGGCAGATCCTTTGGTTTATAAATATAATAATTTATATGTAATTTTTTACATTTGTTACGTATTTCTTTACTAATATGTTAATTGTTAATTAATACATTATAATTGTACATACAAATTTGGAATTATTTTATTTTAATAATATCGTTGAAAATTTAAATTTAGTATCGTGTAGTTAATTTAATACCTGCAGTGGTGTTATCAATTAGTTTTTAGGTCAAAAAAATGTAACGATGGAATTTACATTGATATTATAAATCCAACCCTGAAATCGATTAAGTACTTGTAAATTGGTGGAGTTTCGTGTGCCCAGAAAATGTGTTATTCGTTATTTGTAAAGTGTTTTATAATAATGACAATATTGATACGTTAAAAAAATATGATAACCGTTGATTTAAAACGGTTTTTTATTGACTCACCGAAAAAATAAATAATTAGCGGAGAGGGATAGTGATTGCGACACGAACGCACGTAATACTTAACACGTACATAATATTATGACATTCGCTCGTAAAATGCTTCACTTTTGGCGCTCCAAAAATTGTAGTTTATGATATATTCGTATTGTTAAATTTTATGTAAAACGTTTATACCAATATGACAATAGTGCAATACAATCGCATTTAGTTATAAACATTACGCAACGCGTTATTATTTTAATTTTGTCAAAAACTTCAAAGGATTACAATGCGCTGATGTAAACGTAAAAACACATTAAACATTTTAATCAGGTTAATAAATAATTAATAAATCGTTATTATGATTTGTTTGATAAAATAAAAACCGTCAATTAAAATGTTTATTATATATTTCTCAATACAGCCCAAAAACAATGTAGGTACTTCAAGCGGTTATTATGCATGTATGTAATTTAAGGGGCGACGGTCAGTGGTTCCATATTATAGTGTTATTATTTATTAATAATATTCTATACAATGTGTGCCGTACTGTAGAATAAACGTTGAGTGTGAGTTGTCTACAATTTATAATAGGTATATAATGTGTATGTATAATATTATAATATATACTCAACGCCTGCAGTATCTAAGCGTTTAAGCACTATATAAACAGTTTATAATAATAACAAACATAATAATAATGTGCACTGATACACACTACCATCTTACGGCTATTATAGCCTGTATATTGTATAATACATATAGGCCTAGCGAGTGATAGTTTTGAATAAACATTAGAAAACAAATCTAGTACGCGATGTACGTACTACCATATTTAATATTATAATAACATATATACTAATGGTCAATGCATGATAATATAAAATGTCTTTATACGGTATAAAGTATATCGAAAGAACATACCTGTAACCGCATTTTAAATAATTAGAGAAGCGTATTGTAGAATAACACACAAATGTTGTATTAAAAAATATGTTCACTCCAAAAGACTAAAATTGTATTTTCAAACCGATGTCTGCGATGTAGGATGCCTAATAATTTTTAAAAAGAACAGATTACTCTCATCCACACACCCACCCTACCCATGATCACCTCTTCCTCAGACGTCAATTGAAGCCATAGTAGGTATTGTAATCGTTTTGGTCATCTCATAACATAAATTATAAATATTTGTGGTCTTTGGATCTATATGGAAGCCAGGTACAGAGTTATTCGTGTTATATGGTAGTTGTAGTGCAAATATAAGCCAATCATATTTTTCATATTTTATATCAAACAATCAGATTATAAATAGTTTAGACGCCCCCGGTCGGAATATTAAATTCAACGCTGTTGATAAATCCACATTTTTATAGTATAGGTTGTATAGGTATATGATATTAATTTAAAACGAAATATTCTAATTAGGTTGTTACGCGTAGATGGTATTATAGTTCATATACATATAAAATAGAGTTGTGTATTACATTAAATAGTTAGGCGTATGTAGTTGAAAAAAACCGATTAACTAAGAAAATTGTTTTTTCAACCTGACATAATCGAAATATCTCGGTTTAGTTTATTACCAACCTTGGAGATCGTTTGGATGAAAATATGAGACCTAATTGCACATTTTGAATATCAATATTTGCATTTTTTATGCTATAATTGAAAATCTATTACATGTTATGTATAATAATATTAATACAACAATTTATTTTAATGTAATACTTAAACTAAAAAATCTTTAAAAAAAAGATGAAAAGATAAATTAAAAAAAAACTATGAATATATGTCTATATGTAAATATATATAGATAAATCTAAATATATAAATTATAAATAATTATAATACAGTCTAAGTTCCTAATACGATTACTTATGGTTGTGCTTTTGGTTATACACTCTTGTTCAAATGCCTGTGAATATTATTTTTAAGATAATTAAGAGTAATTCATCAACTTGTTACCAACGATTTGTTTTATACTGCATAACATTTCCATGTATTGTAAAGGCTCATTGACTCTGTTAAGTGTTTGTGAAATGATAGAAGTTAAAATATATTATGTGTTTTCTCTTACATTTTTTATTTATGTCAACCAAGTCACGCTAAAAGTCTATAATGCCAACAACAATATATACAATATGGACGATAAACAATCTCCTATTGTATAGGTAGTTTTAAATTCTATAAGAACAATAAACGAATAAAATAAATAACTTATTTCGTTCAATAATAATTAAAATGTATACAGACAGTTTACAACTATACATGTACATTACATTATTTTAATATATTTCCATGTCAAGAGCTCAAAATTAACCTTGAAAAAATTAGCCACGTCAACCTTTGTTGTGCATGTCATTTCCCGTAAAAATAAAAAAATCAACCATAGCGTTAAACGTATAGTGGTATTATAGAGATATAAAATTAAATAAAACCAATGTTTTGTATTTTCCATTAATGTGTGAAATTTGGCTTATACTCGTACTAAAACTATAATCAACGTTTAAATGAGGCTTGCCACAAAATTTATAATCATGTGTTTATAATAAAAAAAAAAAACAATGAACTTGGCTTGAAAAGTACATTGATACAGCAGATTAACCAACTACCTACCTTAAGTTACGACAGAATAATAATTATAATTGTCAAGGTCATACGTTTATAATAAGCCACGATGTTTGCAATTTAATCTATTTTATTTTTATAAAAAATGCCAGCTAGTAGTAAATTAGTTGCTCAATTGTTCTTTATTTAATACTATTCACGAGACGAAATCTTAATTATTTTATCCATCTAACCTATAATTGTACAAAAAAATCAAAGTACCTAAGTTTACTTTTAAATGCTACAACAGTGTTATTTAACATGGGCAGAGCTAAGGGGCTTAGGGGGGCTAAGCGATCCCAACTTTTCGATTATCCCCTCTCCCAAATATATACTGTAATTATGAACATATAGTTTTGTATCATTAATCATAAATATACTACTTAAAAGACATAGTTTAAGAAAACAATTATGTAAACTTGTTATTTTTACTATAGTCTACACTCTACAGACATTTTAAATTTAATTTAAAGTCACTACAATTTATAATAATATTTAATAAAACAGTTGAAATTAGGTCATTCTACATCAGTTTTAAATTCTGAACAGAGCAAGAAATGTATTGATTTTGCAATTTTGTGTGTGTTTTTTTTTTTTTGTGTCAATCATCATGTTTTAGACAGTAAAAGTGTTCCAATTTTTTTCATCAGCAACTTTTCTGATAGAAAAATGTTGATGCTTTGGGGGGTCAAAAATAAAAAATTCCCAATCGTTTTCTAACGCGTCGAGAAAAATTACAAAAAAATTAAGGGAAAAATAGGAATTTTACACGAAGCCAATTTTTGACAAAATTGACTTTGTTTTTTGGTGTTACACCAAAAATAATAACAGTAGACATACGAGGTTACAATTTTCAAAAAATGTTTATATAAGCAATTTTTATACACAATTAATATCTTCAATCATTTTTGACTTTTTTAGAGCTATTTATGGGCATAATCAATATTTGGATTTTTTTATTATTATCGATAAAAATTTTTTTCAATTGGTCAAAAAACTTGAAAATGTAATACAAAATTCTTCATAATTTATTGTAAATGTAAATTAAAATAAAGTTGAGTATAAATCTATAATAGTTTTTTAAAAGCGTCTTAAGTTAAAATGTTTATAAAATACAAAAAATCACAAATATGCAAATATTTTTGATTAGAAAATTCAAAAAAATTTTTCTGTTTGGATCTAAGATTTGAAAATTTCACACAAGATTTTCCATAAGTTTTTCTATCTTTTAAAGAAAAAAAAATATCATAAAGTCAAACTAAATTTTTTTAAGCGTTTAAAATTGGATATTAGATATTCATCCGTAAACTACCGATTTCTCAGGCAACGATTTTCTTATTTGTTGTAATTCAAAAAGAAATAGCCGTAGACATTTGAAATTTTTACCGATTTTTTAAAAATATTTGGAAATCTTTTAAGCTAATTTTATAGGCTCAAGAAATTTTCTTTTTTTTTTGAAATTTTTTTTCTATAAATAATGATAAAAAAAAATTATATTGGATAAAAATGCTTAAAAATGTAATGCAAGATTTTTAGTAAGTTGTTATAGTAACAGACTGAAAATATTAAAAATACATATGCACAATTTTTTTTATAAGCATTTAAACTTCAAATTTACGATTAAAGTTCATCAAAGTCTCGAATGTTTGCAAATTATTTTGTAGTTAAAAATGTATAAAATGATTAGTTTTTATAGCTAAGGATTGAAAATCAAAAAATTCTTCGTAACTATTTAATTCTTTGAGCAAAAAATTAAAAAATATATATTTACATGGTTGATTTTTATAGACAGTTTAAATTCAAATTTGGCCGAAATTAGATATTTAAATAAGGAATAACAATATTAGTTATTCCTATGTAATTTAAAAATATTTTTGGTTGGCACTTGAAACTTTTAAAGTATATTATTTTATACATTCAATGACATTTTAAAATATAATGTTTTCTCTAAAAATCAATTCAACTTACTGTACCTGACAGACCGGATTCGCTCAGAATCGTTTTTTGTATACAATGATTTATATCATTGAATTCAAATTTAACACATCCACGAAAGTGACCCACTCAACACCTACTGTAGAGCGGTACCAACTTTCCCATCATTTTATTTTTATTTATACATAATATTTATTTAAATTTGTTAAATATTCCAAACAAAATATAAATAACATTATTTCAAACTAGATAGAAAGTTATTAATAATTATTATCATAAAGTAATCTGGGGCTTGAGCTCCTCCGACTAAATTTATCAAGCTCCGCCTATGAGTGCCAAAGTGAAAGGCAATATCTACAAAAATGTAAATGCTGAAAAAATGGATTTTTCATACTTTTCTTTTACTTTTTTGCCTGTTAACATAATAATTTAATAATATTTTGATAGTTATTTATAGTAAAAACAATATAAATTGGGTCAGTAAACAATATTCTATAATATTATAATTTTTAAAAAATTGTCATTTATAACTGTCTTTCACTTTGGAAGGGCAGTATACATATGCAATAGTACGTCTAATATCTTTAACTATAATATACCTAATGTATTAATTTTAAGTTTGTAATCAAAATGCATTATATGTCTGTAAATTGAAAAAGCTAGATAAGAATTTATTATTACATAATTAGTTATAACCAATAATGCATATAGGTTATCCCTTAACAATGTGCCTATACTTGTTTTTAAAGTTTAATACAAGACAATTATTGTATATATATATATTGTGTGTAATAAATAATAGTTAATAATTATATTAAATAATATTGATATCTAATTGTAATAAAATATTCTTTATAGTTATTAATTATTATCCACGAATAATAATCATATTTTATTGATAGTTATAAACGTAATTTGTGATATAAGTACCTACAAATAAATTGTATTTAGTTGTTAATTTATTATATATATTATTATAGGTCTAATACCCTCCAAAATGCCTGAAGCATAAATAGTGTGGATACTTGTTGAACTAACATCGTATTCACTCAGCTCGTATTTTTATTGCTCGAGTGGGTAGGTATAGTTTGTGTATTTAAAATACAGAAAACAATTTTATTTAATATTATTTAATAGTTGAAAATATAGCTTAATAATAATGTTGATTAATAGTAGGTTTTATTTATGTTTTCTATATGTGACCAAAATGTGTATATTTGCAAATTGAAGAAGTTAGATATACCTTAATTATTATAAAATGAATTATCTTATAACTTATATTGAGTCATATAGTTATCTCTTGTCATTGTTTTTAAAAAAAAAAATTGTATGGAGATGTTATAACAGATGCCAATATAATTAAATTTAATACATATATGTGATTTGGACGTACATTATATCTCGAAAAAAAAATGGAGTAGTTTCTTATAATATTTTGGGGATTAAATAATTATAGTAATCAAAAATTATGAAGGCCCTTTTTGGGATTATATTTTATAAAATATTTTAATTATTAAATTTCAAATAGATATTCAATGATCAATTTATAGTTAATTACAACATAAATGTATTTGTAACATTTGTATAATTCTACTAACATATTGTTATTAAGTAGAACTATAATATTTGCTTAATAAACTCAACTATTTAATGCAATTACATTTTATTCCATTATGTATGATAAACAAAATCATCAACAACCACATGCACCATAATATAGGTAGGTACTATACATATATTATGCCTATATTTTATTAAACAAAAACACAATAATTCTATTTAAAAAATAGTATAATTAGCAAACACTAATATAATATTATAGATGAAACAGTTTTATTTTTATCTTATAATTAACAATAAATAAGTGTTAAAATGAAAATTGTGTTATTTTTATTATTGCACTTCATTCGTTAGCGTTTAAATAATAAACTATATTATTATATGATATTTTTTTTAACGAATAATCATTCGTTCACCAATAAAATGTATTCTGTACAATGGAAAGTCATTGAATTTCATACTACAACGCTTGTGTATAGTACTAACAAAATATTCGATCGATATTCGAATTCGGAAACGCTATTAAAACATAATAATATATATTATATATAGGTTGAAGTATTCAACTGCAAATGTTCCCACATACGACACCGCACACATACCCGCCACGGCAATGTACCGTTGTTGAATGGGACATTTTTTCTCACAAATATACAATATATTATAATATGTATAAGAAAATATGAATCTTATTTCAAAAACAGGTGAAGTGGACGACGGCATATGCCACCCAATTGGCGAAATTCTTTTTCGGAACACACGACTATTATAATATATATAATATACATACGAGCGTGGTATGTGTGTGTATGTGTGTGTGTGTGCGTGTGATTCGAGTTATGTCGAGAGGCCTAGACGCATTTTTCCCGAAATCGTGTTCAAGTGCCACTCGCCCGGATTACGCCGAACGATGATGGTCCTTTAATATACACACCGACAAAAGGTCCCGTGGTAGATCCTTTGGGAAAAATCGTATCATTGTTGTCCCTCGCAAACGTCCGACGAATTCCTGTGTCCCTATTCATTCCCAAGGACGCCGACCTACATAATGTAGATTATGTACCTGTGCAATAATGTTATGTGTCAGGCCATAACAGTCGTGGGTGTTATTTTTTTTCTTTCAAATCAATGGAAACATTGCTGCGCACAAGACTAATTTATACGATTTTCGATTTTTTACAATATTCACACGTTTCGTTACGACAGTAAGTATAATTCAAAATCAATACAATTTACGCGTTATTATACTAAACGACCACTGCCGAAAGAAAAAAAATGTTACGATCAAAAACGTGATTTTTAGTCATAAACAACATTGTTTGAGTACCTATACAGATAATAATAAATCATTGCAAACGATAAGTCACGGTTATTAGTATTATTATTCGATTATAATATACAAACAAGTACCATTTATTAGGTTATTACATATAGTATACAATGTACAATAATTCAATTATTTCTTAAATTTAAGTAATAACGTATTTCTATATATTTTTGTAATATTCGTATACAATATATTTATATACTTTTGTAATATATATTAACATACTTTTAAGTTGACAAAGACGTATATAAAATATTAAATTTTATTCAGTAATCCTATAAGAAATTTACAAAATGTTGGCATCTAAGTTTTAATAATTGCCAAATTTTACAAAGACACCCTAAGGATACGTTCATGTTTACTCGTGAAATAAGATCTGTGCCAAATATTAAAGTTCAAATGCATTTCCGGCACCATGTTGGTGAACACATTAAATTCGTTAAGCCAAGTTTCAAAATTTAGTTTGATGAAAATAATTTAATATATCAATTTAAAAAAATAATATTATCTTTTGATTTGTGTTTAATTATTTAAAGAATTGATGTCAACATTTTAAGATTTAAATGAGAAAAAATTCTTCTTAATAACATAAATCTATGAAAGTTGTAAAATTAAATGAAAACTACAAAATTAACTTTTTCTAGCGTGTAGTTTCATTTAGATTAATTTCAGAGTTATTTAATAAATAACAAATAATAATTATAATATACATGTAATATAGAATTTAAACGTTGTAAATAAAATTAAATTGATTTTCGTCCGAGGTTCTAAAAAAATGTTGATCTAAATATTATTGGTGGAATAATAAATGTATACTACTATAAGCATATTAATGCAAATGTATTACTACTACTGTAATGTCATAAGCATAACCGTTATAAAAAGCAATAAATAAGCCAGAATAGTAAATAATCGTGGATTCATATGATTCTAAAATAAATATATGTGTAAACTTGTATGTGTAAAATATAAGTCAAACTAATAAAAATGTTTTTAGGGCTGTCATAGAGCATTTATACATACAAACTGGGATTTTCACACGAATCGTTTAATGGGATTTCAGCTGGTGCTGGAATGCTGGATGTTCAACACCGAAATAAAAAAATTTAGCAACGTCAACTGTATATTAACATCCGTTATTATTCCGGTTGATATGGGTTATTACAAGGGAGTTTAGAATTTCAGGAAAAATTTAAAAAATATTAAAAGAATAGCTATAAGGGTTTTTTATGGGTGTTACTGTTAGGGTTAATTCTGGTTCAAAGTCCTGCATATACATATTCAAACAATAAAATATTTACAATTTTGATTAATTTAATAAGGCGATATTGAAGCAAGATTCACGGAGTAAGTATCCATAATATAATGTATAGTTTTTCTAAGCGCCACTTCCTCGCTAGGTTTATGTCCTGACCCCGTCACTGGTTACAATAACCAGTGGGTCAAACAAAGCGAGACCAACCAAATGAACCATATAATTTAATATTATATCATAAATTCGTATGGGTCATAATTCTAGAAATACCTTGATTACTGCCTTATTTAGAGGAATCAAAATCAATTTTAAGTTATGTCAACTGAAAAAAATATGACAAATGTATAAATATAGGCACAATGTCTGATTGGGAAAACGAGTTTTACACCATAAAAAAATGACATGCGAATTCTGGCGACTGTTGTGCGAATTCATGCTAATGTTATGCTAATGATTGGTATTTTTTCTATCGGATCGGACAAGGACAACGTTGTACCAGCCCGGACCATCAAATTTTGGTTTTAGCTGTTAAATCAATAGCATACAATTTCAAATTTTAATCGTACAAATCTATGCTAATTACGTGCTAAATATTGGTGCAAACATTTTTCAAATTTTCAAAATAGGCCGGGCTGTAACAACGTTTGTAAAATTTATACTTCATAGTTATTCGCCTTAAATTAGGCAATATCTGTCTAAAACTCACAATTTACCGTGCAAGATATCACTCTCAAAAGATCTTCAATGAAACATAAAATTATTTAAAAGTATAGAACCAATAGGCATCTTTTTTTCTGTACATTTTCGTGTTAATTTTGTTCTTATAAATCTAAATTACTGAATATATATATATATATATATGTGGTCCTTTTGTATAATATTTAAAACTTCCAACTTACTAGAAGGGTGTAAGGGAAAACGCGAGGGCTACCCGGCCTGAAAAAATATGGTCTTAGTTGTGCCTGTGTAAACGATAGGTACGTGCACGCACAAAACATAAATCGCCGTGTGCATACATTATAATAGTGTGGGACAACGGTTGTGGCGGCGCACGCCCCTGCAGCAGCGGTATCCACTGGCGGAACGAAAAATACGAGAAAAAAAAACCGTAAAATAATTAAAACAATTATTTTACGACATGTGGCGGCTTCGTGGTGTTTACGTGCCGCGGGCTGTAATAATGGGACCGGGTAGTCATTCAAAGTTATAGTGGCGGCACAACATCTCGCACGGCGTTGTCTATAAATAAGTCGGCGGCGGTGGTGGATACGCGTGCGAGACCGCCGCCGATATACCGTGTGGCCGCTACCGTGGTATATATGAACAATATTACACACGTACGTAGTATTCTATATACGCGCGTGTAAAATTTTATATTGCAAGCAATATTAAATCCTACAATATATGCTCGTGGTCTGTACGAGGACCTAACACCACAAGCGCAATATTCGGAAAGTCTTGGCCGTCTCGAAAATTGCCTAGTTCAAGAAGCCCTCGGGCACCGCCGAGTCTTGTGCCAAAATCATTTAAATACGTCATATTTAGGTACGCGTATTATCCAATTGTCATTACAAACAAAATAAATAATACTCCCTCACCACTGTGTCTCGATCGGATTACTAATATTATCGTCTACGAAATGACTCGCTTCTCTACTGCAGTGAATATAAGATGCCGCGTGGATTGCAGCTGTTGTAGAACGGTGTACTATTCAAGTTATCGTCGTTCGTCCTTGAGCCAGAAAAAAATTTGATTATTCTATATACTGATATTAAAATATATGGAATACACATATACCTACATACAAGACTTCATGGCGTTATAGTATTGAGTGTGTGTGTGTGTGTGTGTGTGTGTGTGTGTGTATTGACACTATAATACGACGACGGCTTCACGTTTTTTAGTGTACTTGGCACTCGAGTGTTTCTATCCGCAATACCTCTCGAACAATAATCTGCTGCTCTCCATTCGAATAACCGCGTTCAATCGTCGATATTCCACATTTATTTATCAAAAGGAGAGAAAAAAACCATCTGTTCATTATCAACTTGTACAGCCGAAATGTATACGATCCAAAATAAATTTAATTTCTAAAGTACAACGCAAACGCGCGCGAGACTTTAGTGCATAGCGAGCACTGTATACCGGCCAAATCAATTATAATCCAAGGACTGTAACTCGCATTATATATAATAAATATATATATATATATAATATTTGTTTATTTATATAAGTTCTTGTGAGTCGTGAGAGACAGTATCGTGTAATAACCGTTATCGCGAAATAAATATTTATTTATTTATAGTTATACAAACGTAATGTGCGGTGTGCACATTGTTACTAGGAAGAACTGTTATTATTATTATAACGTATACATATTTTCAAAACTGTAATTAAATTTTGAAGATCAAAACACTATTTATTTTTAAATTTTTGTTTTATGTATAGGAAACTATTACGTTGTAATGCATGTACTACCGCGATTCCACCCGTTTCTTCAATACCATAGAGAGGAGGTCAGGGTTAGTCGATGCCTTAACCTTTACAATTTTTTTAAATACCTTTTAGGAATACTAGAGCAGCAATTATACTTAAAATATCTTCTTACACATATAATAATAATATTAAATTAATACTGAAATTTACACCTTTAAAATATCGTTAAAATATAAAATGACATTTCTATTAATTTGAGTATGTTAACACGAAGAACAATAAACCTATGTAATAAATATAAATACATAAAATACATACACATTTTGGATTATCTTTTAATGACAACTCGTATTTGGTATAATTTATATAAAAAAAAAAAACGATGTAGATGTAGGTATCATTAATTTGATAAACCTCATTAAAATATCTTATAACTTTTAGGTGGAGGGGGTGGTGGCATACAAATCAATTTCTTACAAATTATTTAGGCAAATGGCTCCGGAGACATATTCATTTTCGGTAAAGATGCCTGAGCACCATCAATAATGTCCATATTATCCACGCAGTTTAAGAATTGCAACCGTAAATCTAACACGAGCTCCTCGATCAACTTCAACACGACATCGCGAATTGGACTCTGCGTATAGTGTATACGATATTATGATTTAAATGATTATTATGTTTGCTAATTGCCTTCATATCGCAATTTCATGTACACGTATACATTCAATACACGTGTGTGCTATACTCGAGAGACTTACGTATAGTAACGAATCTGTGTCCTTTCGGTCCTTCACTTCTCGGACGGGAGAACAATAATAATTTTACGTATACCGTAACAACAATCGTAAGAAAATAAAAAATAAAACAATAAAACGTGTCGTCTGTGATTGGCCCACTGCCAAAAAAATAGAATATTTTTCCCTCGAAATTCTCGCACATCACGCGCATGGCGCGTCACGCTCGCTTCTCAAACTTAACCCCACGCCCATCTCACCCCACCCCGTAATCGTGTACACACACACACACACATTACGGTCATATTATTATTTTTTATGGGGGCAAAGTTTCACGACAACAACAACGGTTATTGTCTGCGTACGTGTGTGAGAAAGCAGATCTAAATTTGGTCTCGTGTGAGTCGGTGTGCGTGCCGTAGACGCGCAGTCAATAAACGACGACGAATCCGGCAGACCGACGACGGCGATGACGACGACGATTCCTTAGAGCATTGACTCTTGGTGCCCGAGGAAAAGGGCCGGGACGGGCGAAGAAGGGTTAAGAAGTCTGCTCTGCGAACTCCTCATCGTCGGACGGACGTAGAGGAGGAGAATGATGATGGGCCAGTGACGGGGGGAAGAGCGGTGGATGTTTCTTGGCACGACGTCCCGACGCTATTTCAAGATCACCGCGCGACGAAGAAGACGAAGACGACGACGACGACGACGGACTGCGCTCGACGCAACTGAAATATTATATATGTACATACATACACGACCGTTCTATAGTGTTATACACATAATATTATTATTATACTAGCAGTTATTAAACGAGACCGTCGCAAATATATGTGTGTATATATATATACGTGTGTGTGACCGTTTTCCGCCACCGTTGGTCTTATATATATATATATATATATTATTATATTATGATAGATTGTAATAAAACCTCATAAGTCCCGCATGATTATTATATTATAAACCGTCGTATATCACGGCCGGCGGAAGGGCGCCTCTAGACGGATTCCTCGAAGTTCTAAAATTTTAACCATTTAGTCACGTGATTTTATGACCACGGCGACGGTTCCGAATGTCTTTTTGTTTTTCAGTCTGGTCGTACAACCCTCCCCCGTCGTCCGGGCCCTGTATCATCGTGGTAATAATATACTGGTATATATCACTATATTATAGTCCCAGGACTCAAACGACCTATAAAATGTCTAATGTGCGTACATTATATTATTTTAAAAGAATATGTCGTCACTGCCGCTAGTGTTGAGCTTTTACTGTGTAGCAGAAACCTTGTGATTTATATTAATATTTTATCTAACGGCGACAAGAGCCTATTGACTTTATTAAAACCTAAATGTAATACCATATTAAGTTAATATTTTCTGCCCGGGCGACAAAAAAATTATTGACAATAACGAGCTCCTGTTCCATTATAGAATTATTTCAGTCGTAGAATAAAATAATTCGTTTATTAATATCTCTTTCTTTTTTTTCTTTTTTTTTAATATAAATAACGACACGATATTCTGTTTTTCTATAAATTTATACATTGAACAGACAGACAAACGAGTGTTTCGATGCTTTATTTGATAAACAATAATATACACAATGCAGATTTTTATATTCAATCAAGTATAATGGATATAATAATAACATATTGCACATTGTAAACAAATAAAGCTGCATTGGAGAATTGATCAATCGAAAACACATTGGAACGGGTAACTTAAAAAATGGATGGGTTGTTTATTGTAGGTGCAAAATTCTAGTACAAAATGTATTATAAAGTACGTGTTTTACGAATATAAAAAATCGGTAAATATATCAAGTGATTAAGAATTTATATTTTGTATTACAGAAACGGCGTAATCATAGATAGAATGTACGGAATCGAGATTTAGATTCTGTCAGTCCGATAAGTAATCAGTAATCACGAACGCGCAGAAGTATCAATTCAAAGATGGCATTAACTAGTTAAAAGTTAATTTATTTAAATTTCTTAACCTATTCAGTTAGTACATTCTCTAATTAACTTAAGAACCTTAACTAATTAAAATAACTCGCCTTTTTTTCAGTTGATTTAAAAATAATTTATTAAGTTAAAATTAAAAATGTTTTTTTTAATTGTTGGTATTAAGTAATGATATTATACATTAATTATTGTGTTCCTCTACATGGTATTAAATAAAAATAATCTAATATTATAATAATAGTAATAGTAATTAATACCATAATTTCTGGTATGCTTTTTGACGGTATAATAATATTACATATAGAATGACACGATATCATAATCTTTATGTGATCCATGTAGGGACTAATCAAAAAAAGGTAGATTAATTTTTTTAACTGATTTAAGTTAATGTATTTTCCATATTCACTTTAAATAACCAGTTACTAGCTCACTAATTTAACTAAACTTTAATTAATTATTTTCATTGATTTTCCCACTTTTGGGTATAATTATATATAGATATTGTATCGCATATCTATCTGAGCATTAAAAACTGTGGCTGTTTAACGAAAACCGCAATAATCATAAAACATTAAAGGTACAAAACAGTATTCGGACCGCGTGCACGCGTTTATGGTATGATAAACGCACTGAGTATTTGTAAAACGCAACATAGTATTGTGAATATAATTTTGCTCTATAGGCTGCCGGGGATTCATTCAGAAGCAACACACGTACATTTTTGCAGTGGAACAAGTCCAAAAATGGAAAAATGAATCAATGAATGACACACGCACGCGTGTAATAAAATGTTCGCGAATCTGTGCCAGGAAATCGGAACGGGGACCCACGTGACAAACTGAATAATTAACGCAGATTTACGAAAACACACGACTGGCGCGTGTTATTTTAAATAAAACAAAATATGTCTGTGGTTTTTTTTCCGGGGAGGACGTAAAAATACACATTTGCCTAATGAGTCTCGTGAGACTTGCCCGCAGTGTACGCATGCGTATTTCGGGCACGTTTAGGTCACAAGAGAATCATATAATGTATATAAGTATACGTATGGGAGAAAGATCGTATTAAAGGGGAGAACTCAATTGGCCATTATTATTAATAATGAATGCGCTGTAGCACGGAGACCCTCTCGTGATGACATTAACGTTTTGGGGTTACGCCACGGTCGAGATACACGCGCGGTG